>NW_019091484.1:320509-399753 GCF_001949145.1 Acanthaster planci | reverse complement strand
ATTCACCCCTCGGTATAGGGCACTTATGCGCAGTTGAAAAATTCCAGCCATAAAATTCTACGAAGCCATTTCTCGATCGTGAAAAAATGATCTATTTACTTAATCTGGTCCTGAGGGATTCGGAACAATGTGGTTGCAACATTTGAAACATTTGAGCACTGAACGCGCTGCCATCGGTCGCTTCGCTCAATGTTTGCCCATCCGGTTCGTAAGTGACTTCGTCACACAGGCTGACGCGCCACGATTCGCAGGCTCCCACAGGACAATCGCGGAAGCTGCAAGTTAACTTCCGGTTCCATGGTTCCACATAAACGGCGATCAATGCATGTAACTCTATGTGCAGTGCATGTGCAGTGGGCGTGGTTTAAACTGAAGTGACGTCACACTTACGAACCGGATACTTTTCAAAATCACGCTTTTACGCGCGAGACCGGCGGTCTATGCGTTCATAGTTATGTCTGTGCTTAAGAGGTTCAATCTTAGCACTCGGACGTGCGCAGTGTTGTCAATGATTATTTCATTGCGTCCAAATGCCATGCTACACCAGCAGTGTAAAACGCGTTGAACAGTAAAAGCTTGTAAGCCCGATTTTCCAGATGTTGGTCTTTTTTAACCATTATGCAATGTTGACAAGATGGTGGAGATGTAGATGACAAACCTCTTTTGCAGAGTGTCTTCATTTATTTCATGTATCTTGGTGTCACATTGAAATATCAATGACATTTTAGGCTGCTAAGTTCCAATTTGTTTTGCCCTAAAAAGTGGTGGGAGCGATCGCCCTACGCAACACTGACCCTACCTCCTGATCAGAACAAAAGCCGCATGATGTTGCTGGTATGCACCTGACATTAAAGCAATTTTCATAAGATTTTTTTCTAACATATTTATGAATTCATTTAAACGGACAAATTTGTCATGCCCGCATCAGTACAGTAATTAGGGAAACCAAAGTAGCGCCCGCGCCGCGCCGCGCACAAAACTGAACGAGTGGCTTCTCCCGCCCGTATGTACTTGGCTTTGTGTCTGACTCGTGCATTTGTCGATGTTTTCACATAAATCGGCTGGCATTTTTTAGATAATTAAATTTCACAGAGAGATGTATGAACAGCAAATGAGTTTGTCGGTGTTGTTCTTGTCAACTTTAGGTTTTTAAACAGACTTGTGTGTCAATGCAATAGGCCTAACTGAGAGGTTGCCCTGAAAAATGAATTAACGCGTCGTGGCGATGCTTGTCCCTCGATTTTATTACTTTTGGTATTTTTTTCTTTTGTTTTTTTGAGCGTTAGTTTGTAAGCTACTGCTCGAGGGCTTCGTCCCTTTAATTTTCTTATTTTCCCGGTGATTCTTCGTGGCACACCACGCATTATTTTGGATAGAGATCCTGTGTAATAATGTCCCATAATTTCTGAGTGTGTTGTTATTTGTGTAACTTTTTTAGACAAGCCTATAGGTTGGTTTTAGCCCTCGAGAAGAAAACTGCCGACCGTTAATATTCATCATGCGCGGTTTCCCCGTCTGAAGTGTTCTTAAGCCTTCCTGAAGTTTTCTTAAACCTGTTTGATCCACTGTCCTCAACACCGTCATAAAACCATCACCATCAAAGCCACCCCGGTGGAGATTTTATCCGTCTCGTTTGCGCTTAAGGGTTTTTTTTTTCAGTGACAGACCTTGAAATCTTAAGTGAATTGGTGTGCAACTAATGCCCGTATAGTCCTACCTGCATGGGGACCGTCTTCTAGAATGCAGGACACAGTGTGCTGGTCAATTCTCGAGGCGCGCAGTTTGCGTGAGAAACGCCCTGGCGAAACCAGATTTCGTTTTTTGTTTAGGTTTTGTTTTTTTTACCGGCCTCAGCAGATAAATGCAAAATAATGCAAAGGGTTTATACATACCAGCAACAAAATGCTGGTCAATTCCACTTTAAAAGTGCAAAGTCGAAATTTAAACAATAGACTTGAGTTGTTAAAATATTGCATAAACAGCAGGCATTTAAAATCCGGTTGCAGACTCGCTTTCCTTGTAGTTCCAAAGATCCTGGAACTGCTCACCATCCAGGCGGGTGAATAGATCGTACATGACAGAGAAATGAAGGTAACTCTTTCATTTTACTTCTCTGTAACAATTTCGGTAAAGAATTAACAACATTGCTCATGTTGGTTGGTGTCATAGTCCCGAAAGACGACTACTCAAGGAACCACCATGTTATTTGGGACGATCCGAAAGGGGCCATTTTTAAAACTTCTCCTTGGCGAGCTTGCTTTTTGGCCACTCACAATAGATGCACATTTGAGAATCTCACCTCTGAAAATGTATAGGGCCAAAGCTAGGCTACAGGAATTTCCACTACTTGTTATTAAGCTTAGAATAAACTATGAAGGCGGAGAATGGTTTTTATTTATTTGGGGGGGGTACTAGTTCTAATGATAAAACGGATCTTGTCTCATTGCCAAAAGTAGACCAAATTTTCAACCATTAACGTCGATGTTTATACTCCATAGCAATCACAAGGCCCTCGCTTCTTCGTCAGTCATACTTCTTGATGAAATGTTGGCGCCCGAGAGCTTCAAGCAAGTCGTGATTCATCCCAGTCGACGTGACGTTGTACGGCGGACTTTGCACAACTCCCAACCCCCGCTCAAGGCGGTGTACCAAGCCAGGGAAATGGGGCATCCGCGATCGCTAGCGGGCAGGCAGGTGTCCACCGCGCCCCGGCGACCATCCAGTCTGCCCGGCAGACCCCTCCTCTCCGTGTGCTAGCTGCCAGTCCTTGGTAGCCGAGTTGGCCTCTGGCGCAGTAGATAGGTCTTATCCATTCTTTTCCCCGCATGCCAAAAACACTGCCACATAATTATCAAGGGTAAATTGTTGACTGGTAACATACACGTCAAAAATAAATGGTCCCCTGGGGACAGAGGTATCTGTGAACAACTCCCCCCTCCGAGATGGTATTCACGTTTATGTCTAAAAAAGAGGAAAGTTTGGCGAAAATCTTGTAATCCATGAGATGTAAGGCATATACACGTCATGCAGAATTTAAGATTGAAATTCTCCAAAACGTGCAGAAAGGCAACTTCATTACCAGTCATGAGCACAACTTGTATTCATATTGGGATGTCTTGGTTTCTGGACCGCAATTCCCACAGTTGACTGCAGCCATTTAACAAAGATTTATGTCAAATTGGGGATGGATTTTGCGTTAGATATCGGTTGCAGGGACGCAAGGTTTTGTGTGTTTGCCCGTTGCAGAAGAGCAGGTTTCGGAACTATTACATGTAATATTAAATGTTATAAGTGAAACTTATAACAATAATATGAAAGTATAGCACCTTCAAATGTCGTTCGTGCACTGTGGTTATCCTTTCCAATTCATGGAAAGCAGTGTGCTACAAAGATGTCCCAGCTCTATGCATCCCCCCCATGTTTTTAATGCAAACCCTGCAAAAGCCACGGCTTTCAAGCAGGAAAAAAACTTGGACTGCTGCTTTCTACAGCCCCTTCACAACCGCAGAAACTCCTTCACAACCTGAGAGCCCCCCCCCACACACACACGAGAGCGTCTCCGATGGTGATCCGGCTGCAGTCCAACAATGTGCCCTCTAAAACAACACCCACCATTCACGTCCAGGGGGGCGGCCTGGTCGTTTCAACTACTTAAACCCTACTTTTGTGTCCTTACAACAACAAAATCCGCCTCCTTGAAAGCACCAGTCAAGAATTGTTACCTTTAGACCTACCCGCGGATCGAAGATGCTCCGTCGTCTATTCACAACTACCGTTTAGATTCCGAGCAAGCAACAAGTCTTCCTTACGGCCCACGTAAGCCGCTTTTAGGGGTATCGATATAATAAGTTGCTCAAAGTGGACCTTTCAAAACACAATTTGGGAACAAAAGTGTTTTCGATCCGTTCGGGCTGGACTATTGGGTGTCTTGGACACCCCTTTCATGTCAATCCTTCGGGGCCAAATTCCACAGGACGCGGCCTATTCTCCCGGGGCTTCCCTTGGGTTTGAATAGGAGTCCTGGGAGTTGGTCAGCGGCCACGGTGGCCGGATTTTCTCTGACTCTTTTGGGGGCTCAGGGCCAGGATCTGCGTGTCTTGGGAGACCCCTATTTTCGGGGGAAGTGGGTTTTGAAAATGGGGAATCATTAGTGCGTGATTAGGGAGCGTTTAGGGTGTTTTGGTCGGCAATTTGTGAAGCGTCCCGTCCGGAATTCCTGGATGCCGGAAGTGAGGAGTGAGTTCGGTCCACTGGATTTCAGCGGGGAAGAAGCCCTCTCAGCTCTCCCTGGGGTACCCCGCGGGCCACACCGCCTCCGTTGTTACTTCTGTCACCCGTGTCATTATAAGTTATCCCTTTCTTTGCTCCTTTTTGAGGCTTTCTGTGACATGGATACTTTGATGTCGGGACAAAAACAAACTGACCAAAAGACAAGCGCAAAAACAAGTCAGAGTAGCACAATAGGGACAGTTCAATCAGTCATGTTATAAGTATCCTGTTCATTCTTCAATCTGTTCAGACAATTCATCAAAAATTACATACTGCAGCTAAGAGAGCTAGAATGTTTCATGCAGTGGTAACGCAGCAGAAACGAAAGATAAGATTTTTATGGAAGATTGACAGTCATACAAATAATGCGAAGACTTCAGTGGCGTTTGCCTTACAGGTCGGAGTGTTTTACTTGTATTAGACAGATTTACATCACCTTTCTGAATGGGCAATTTTACCCATACACGATCAGTCAAAAAAATGACTCTGGCTGTCAAGTTCGAAGATTTGACGTTTTCCCCGTTACATCAAAACTATAGGAAAATTATGTCAAGACGTAAGTCGACCCTCGCTGATACTACTGGTGAAGGGACTCGGTTGGCCCTCTGAAAATCCTTTCGTGACGTGTTTTTTCCCCAAGTGTGAGATTGTAGATGACAGCTGTTTTGCCCACACTAGTACGTGTTTCCTTATTGACACAGTAGGCCTGCTAACTGATGACTTGGCAGAAAAGCTTAAAGAGATTCTTTCAGAGGCAATTAGCTCAACTTAAGGGGTTATGGCCGCTTAAGAGTCGTGAACTTACGTGGCAAAATGGAGTTAGAACGCCTTTTACCTGTTAAATACCCTTTAAACGAATATTCGTATCTTTGTTCCTGACTCATCTGAAGGCATGATGCAATGCGTTGACAAAATGTGGGGGGGGTTCGCTTTTGTTTTGGGTTTTTCGTTGCATGGAATGACGACTGATCCTGTGCAAGGTTTGTTTTGCCAAACTAATAGGAGTATCTTATCTGGTATCTGTACTTCAAGGAATCCATTTTCTTCAAGAGGATGGCAAGGAAGCCCAGGTGATCTATAAAAACACCTTCCACTGGCAATGTTCACGGGGGTGCACTTCTTATACTTTTATTCCATTTGTTGTATTTTAACAGCCCTCCATCCGCGCGAGTTGCATGGGGTCACCCCTTTACTTGCTGCATCTTCCGGAATTCCTTTCATTTTCCGCAGAGGCAAAAGCAGGGTTTGAAAGTACATGCTTTTGTGGTCTAAAAAGCCCCCTCTGCGATTGTTGGACAAACTGTATTGTCTTGGAGAAAACCCAGCGTTCTCAGAAAACGAAAACGTGCAAAGACGAGAGCTTTTACCCCCGTATCACCTATCACGGCGCAGAGCACACAGGTTGCCGATTTCTAAAGGAATTCTTACCCCTCCCTAATACTCCGATACCAAAAGCTAGGACCCCCCCCCGTTCAATTCACTTGTTCCCTCTATTGACACACGCCAGTTTCCTCGCTATGCGCCGTGAGTAGACTGTGGGGGGGGGAGACTGCTGAGCGATCAAAAGTACCGCTCTATAACAAACTTGACCACTCTGGCCACAATTGGATCGATACCACGGCTTGCAGTAATACCACAGTTAACCCCACTTAACACTTCATCGGTAACAATAAGGTGTGAATGGAGTTGCTGTCCACCAGGCCTCAAAATGTGCAAACGCTGAAAAGTACCCCCAATAATTGAATTAAGTGAGGATGGCTACTGCATTTCGTAGTTGATGGGCCTTAAATGGATCACAGCCCGTGCATTTTGCGGGCCTGTTCTCTCTTATCATCAGAGAGGAAAAACGATGAGGGTTGTTTCTGGGTATTATTTCATGGGGGGGGGGATATGTCAAGATGTTGTGGTTTTTAAATTTCAATCGTTGCCTTGGCCAATTGAGTGGAAAACGTCGTGTTGCTTGTCAACAGAGCCTTTAGGGCCGTGATAGGGGGGATGGACAGAGATCAGAAATCCAAGAGAGAAAAGGAGAAAATGCCCACTGTTCAGTAATTTTTCGTTTCAGCATAAGTGTTGTCAAACTGCAAAGTCATGGCATCTGCCTTTTCATAATCTCTTCCATGTCTTTTCCTTTTTCTTTCCGGGGACTCGGGGTGTCTTCTTTCACTGAATTTGTAGCTTCTTTCCCTACTGAGTGGTGTCGGTCTTCAAATTTTCCCTGTGTCTCAGCAAGACAAAAGTAGGCTCATCATTGCTTCCCCCTGATACATTTTCCTACCTTTTCTTTTTGCACCTGTCTCCTTTGATATCCTTACACCTGGTCTACGCCGTTTGGTCTTATCCTTCATTCCTTCCAATTCCTTTTGTTCATATTTCTTAGCAGTGTTCCTCACCCTCAGTTCACGGTTCATCGCAGGCGCGACAGGCAAACCACGGTCCAATATGACAGACGCCCTCAGTGGTTCGATTAGAGCAAGTATAAATTTTTTCTCTCTCTCTACTAGAAGCTCGAATGCATTCCAGATTCCCGGCATATTATTATTATTTTAACCTTGCCTGTAATTAATGTTACATCGGTGTTCTCCGATTCTAAGTTCTTCTATTTAAGTTAACATAATTCATGGTTGTTACTTGGACATTTTACTCATTTTGTGGTAAAAGTGGTGACACAAAATAACGGTCCAGCAAAAACTAGTAATCTTTCAAGGTTCTGTATTTAGTTTTGATTATTTTGTTCTTTTACAAAGACTGCAACAAATATATTAGCCTGTCATAATTAATCCGGTTGAAACCCTACTTTAAAAGATTGGTACAGGGTACAATTATTGAAAATGGCGGACAAAAACGGTGGTACACTGTAAATGATACCATCAATTGTGATAATGAAATGTCACTATTTGGAACAAAATTCTATCGGTTAAAACATTTCAGAGACCGGTTTTATTTTGATGCATAATTAAAAACCAAAATATTTAGAAATGTCTTGTGTGTGAAACCTTCGGAAATCGGAAAGTTAACTTCATAGCCTACTCGTTCGTACGATAACCAAAGGCGCTGAATTTTACGGGAAAATTTTTGACGACTTGTAACTTGTATCAAATGTTAATGTATTCAGCAGGTATAAAGCAGCCAATTTTTATTGAAATTGTTTATTTTATTACGAATTTTATCCTTTTTTAAACAAATCCTGTATTAAAGAACGTACATGTATTTAAAGTGTTTGCAGAATGCATACACCGTTTTTCAACTTGTTGAACGCTGTTCCTACGAAAGATGTCAAGTATACGTTTCATTCACTGATTCTAACCTGAAGGCTTTTTCGATAGGGCTCAACTTGGGCCTGGTTATATGGGCGCTCTCACACAGAGATATCACACACCGCCGACCTCTAAATTAACACTTTCACTATGGCAATTAGCATAAAAGGCGGAGCCGACTTTGACAATCAACGTTGATTGGCTTAACCACTTGTCCTTGCCTTAGTGCGTAGGGGCATGCTTGCCGACGGGGACCGGTGGCGAGCGCGCTATCTGATTGGCCACCGCGGCGTTGGCTGTCAGTGACGTATGTCGGCATTCATAAGTTCGCTCAGCTGTGTGAGGGAAAGGTAGTGAAAGAAAAGGGGTAACATGGAGCCCGGCCAAGCAGGAGAGAATCAAAGCCACTCCGCTATGGTGTGTGCGTGATATCCGTGAACTGTCTGCCGGTGGTGAACATTTTCTCCGTCGTAAACACACATGCATCCAGCCACCGTCACTACCACCACAAACCCATGGTCGCTAACAAAATATTGACCACAGTGGCTTGCTTTTTTCTCGGAGTTATCTAGAGCCAGACAGTTTCTGTGAGCCCCACGATTTACTTGTCGACATCGCGAACTCTCGACCAGCGTGTGGTAGTAAAGAGCCCGTGAAGTAAACACACGTGCGCAGACGTCAAGATTAAGTGGCTGCGTGATTTACAAGACCGTGGACCAACAGTGATTGCTTTCCAACTACATGTACATGACTCGTCCTGTTGGATAGAATTTGGATATACCGCAGACCGGTTTTTAAGACCTCACAGTTTGTGAGGTCTGCAACAGTCAGCTTTGACCGACTGTATTAGTTTTAATCAACTCTGAACAAATTCTGGAATGCGAATCATTAATTTAAAAACTATCACCCATTTACATCCTAAGGCTGGGTTTCGCCGGTAACTGTTTCGACAAAAACAGCCTGCAGGAGTTGTAAATTGTTGGTAAAGCAGGGTGTCTTTTTCTTAGGGAAAGCAGCCCCTCTGTCTAGGAAAGGTGCAAACACAATGCGTATTGTTCCGGTAACTGAACTAACCACAACTGGCCTGTGACGACTGCACGGGGTTTAGAACAAGCCGGCAGACCCAGGTGTACATGTAACAAGATTACCGCCGTGTTGGAATGTCTCACCACTGTATGTGGTAGCAGCTACCTCGCCGTGGCTATCAACTGAACCTCCGCCAAATATCTGATAACAACTTCACATTTTGTGTTGCTGTTGAGATCGGAGCAAGGAGCCTGCCCATCAACACAGTGTGTCTGAAATCCGCGGGCCTAGTTTTGGTGGTTCTCTGCTTTCCAAGACGGCGAAGCGCAACAGAACAGAAGGTGCTGACAACAGCAGCAGCCGTGGACGCGGTACCGTCACCACGAGAGAACCGCACCGCGAGTTGACAACGGCCCCGCCGGCTCAAGCGTCGCGCAGCACGGCCGCCAGTATGGTTCAGATGTGCGCCGGCTGCAAGGGCCCTATCTTGGACCGTTTCCTGTTGAACGTGCTGGACCGACCGTGGCATGTCAAGTGTGTCCAGTGTTGCCACTGTAAATCCAGGCTATCTGAGAAGTGTTTCTCCAGGGACGGGAAACTTTTCTGCAAAGCCGACTTCTTTAGGTAAGCACAAGAGACAAAATACCAGGATCGAAGAAAGAGACTGACACATTGACCAAGGAGTTGTTACGCAATGACCTTGCTTAGAGTGTCATTTTTCAAGACTTCCATATACGGACATAACTAGTTTTCCCTTCTAGTAGTTCATTTGCCATCAGAGAGCGATAAGACTTCTTTAAAAGTCACATTTAGCACTGAAAATGTTGAACCACAAACTTTGAATACACTTAGAATTTTGCAGGTTAGTCTTTTAAGTTTGTGTTGTACACAGGGTGTTAATGATGTTCGGGAACTTCGAATATAACTCTTTCCATAAGTTCAGTTGTAGAACATTTTTATTGAACTTTAAAAGGTATGTAGGCTAAATGTGCATGTTGCTGCTTTGATGCTGGTATTTGTCTTCTGATTTCTTTAATTCTGTTACTTTATATTCATGGAAAAAGGCCCCAGATTTCAATTCCTTTAATTTTTTTCAAATTCTTTTTATCGCTGCCAGCTTACAAACTGTAAGTAAATATAGAGCGCCAAACATGTTAAACTGCAATAAATAGGCTAAAATAGACACATTCCACACTGTACCTGTCTTAGAATTTTCGGATTTGCCAGTGCCTCTGTTTTGGACATCCTGATTTCTTCTTGATTGCTTAGAGCATCTCAAGAGACAAATCAAACAGCTTTTATTACACCTGTTGTGCATGTATAGCAATAATGAATGTGAATCGTAAGGCGGGTCTCCCTTCGGTATTAGTTGGTTGTTAGATTTTCTGTATTTGCAAGCAAAATGGCAGAAAGCGCTTCAGTGAGAAGAGATGTCAGGCCTTGAACACCACTGTCTCAAGATCTTATCTTTGTAAGAGAAAATAATCATTGAACAGAAGGGCCCCGAAGAGAAAGCGCACGGGATCCTGAACGCTACTGCCGTTTCACTCATAATAAGAAAAAAAAGAACTCTGTGCGTACAACGTGAAAAGACCTACCTGGAGTGGAGACCACAATGGTATTGAAAAAAAAATTGAAATTGTTCGTCTGGCATGATGTTTCGAAGGAAACATGGGCGATTGTAGCGATTGTGTCAAGTGTAGCGATTTATTTTTATATTAAGACATTGGCCAGGAGGCCAATTTACCTAGGCCAGTATTCAATCATTTCAGGGCCAGAGCCATATTGGGGACACTGTACTATGGTAACTGATATGCTCGAACTTGAAATCGAAGCTACGGGTTGCCCTGCATGGATTGTTAATAAGTTTGAATGTCGGGCTGGAATCCCTGTCATGGTTGTAGGTGTTTACTGTGGCCACATCGAGCACATCGTGTAAAGACGAAGAGTGGAAACTGAAGCTTAATTAGGGGATGTTTTCTGTTATAAAAACACCCTGTTTACAATCTAAGTCCCGATATTTTTGGCAACGGCTGACAAACGTGTCACGCGCTGCACCTAAGCGAAGGTTTAGATTTAAAACAAAGAGCACATCTCCCCTACATGTGACGCAGTGAAACTAGTTAGAGAGACTTAAGAGGGGACAAATGACAACCTCTCGATGGTAACTGTGTTCAGCTGTCTCAGGAAAAAAAAAGCCTCGTTGAACTGTTTTTTCCGAATGTGACATTTAAGTAGCGACGCCATCAAATTATTGACGGGAGACCTGCTGGTCACGTGATACGCCCGCTAAGGTGTCTCATTAATTGGAATGGTCCGTCATTGGTTAATTGTTCACCCGTGCTGGAGTGATGTACCGGTATGGCTTGCTGTCACGTGATTGTTAATGCAAAGTCTGCGCCTGCCTCTTCCCCCATAATTTTAAATTCATCGAGGCTCGTATTCAAAAGTTTCTCCTTGTTTTCTCTTCTTCACCTCTAAGATAAAAAAAAGATAAGAACATATTTTGGAACAAATTGCGATACCTCTTTTGACTTTCATTTTTTTATACAGATTTGTCAACAGCTTTTCCAACCATCCTACAATTTATACTCTTCATATTATTGTTTTGTTGTTGCTGTTTCAATTAATCTTATCAATCTGTTTTGTAATCATGGCGATTGGCTCTTTCCGTATCAGTGAAATTAACGCACAAGTGGTAGGCCTACTCTTGTGGAACCTATACTCGGTGTCTGAATCAGTTCATGAATGTTTCTTCATTCCCTGCGAATGTTGCCACTGAAAACTGGATTTTTAGCGGCAAGGACTTCGAGAAAGGGTGAGGTTATGTGTCGCTCTCAATGTGTTCTTACAAACAACGTTTCTATCTCTATTCGTGAATGTTGAAATTGCCGTTTACACCGAGGGATGAAAAACATTAACCTTCCCATGATTTGGACTGAGAATTCCCTTCAAAGAGCCATTCCCTTATGTAGAGTGCTGTAGAAGGAGGGTTTCTCATATTTTCGCTTCCCCGTTTATGCCCCGTTTCTCCCCTGCCAGGACGTACGGGACCAAGTGTGCTGGGTGCTCGCTGGGCATTCTGCCGAGCGACCTGGTGCGTCGTGCGCGGAATAAAGTGTTCCATCTGAACTGTTTCACCTGCATGGTCTGCCGCAAGCAATTGTCGACGGGCGAGGAATTGTACGTGGTGGACGAGAACCAGTTTATATGCAAAGATGACTACATCAGTAAAACCTACGGTAAGTCCCCACATTGTGTTAGGTGTGTGAAATGAATTTCATTTGGGGAGGCTAATATTTCACGAGTGGCAACTGCATGGAACTTGCCATGGTGTGACCGACCGGCACGGTTTTAAGGGGCCATTTTTAAAAGCAATTTTGTGCAGTTTAAAGACAGTTTCGCATAGTTGGAGACTCGCAGTGACCTTGAGCTGGAAGTTTAACCGCGGAAAGTAATGTGTTGAAAAAACGGCCACAAAACCAGTCCCATGCAAAACACATTTGGGTTGGTAATCCTGTGTTACTTTAAAAAAAACTCGAGCTTTTTATGTGATTGGCTGATAGTTTGTGCTTCGCTGCATCCGAGTGATGTTAGTACTTGGCTTTGCAAGTCAAGTGTATCTGGAAGATGAATGAATCTTTGCTAATTGTTAAGTGCAAATACATGGAGCGTCTCCTGCGGACACTCTGTCGGGAAGCACACAGAGATGCCGCATCGTTTTTCGGTTAGCAGCCTCATTTGCATTCCTGTAAAATAGAGTTTTCACGCGCTCTGGGTTCGTTACTCACGATGCAAATTGTCCGCCGTCCCGTTGCACCCTCCGACCACGACAAAGCCAAGACGGAAGGTTTAACGATATTTCTTAGTCTGGGCACGCTGGCTGAATAATTCAGCAGGTCACTTATCAACCATCGCAGTTTCTTCGCGGGGGTTGTATTAAGCTCTTTTGGATGTTTTAGAAAACAGAGATCTCATGATTTCGTCGTTCCGGAAGTCCTTTGGGGAAGGTGTGAACGGAAACCTACTGACAGTAGTCTCTTTAAAAAATATAGGAATTTTTTTCAATTTTTTTTACTTTTTCTCCTCTTTTTTGATAAATGAAACAGAATTTTATTGCAAGAGGAACTAATTGCAGAATGCAACTGCGTTTGGATTTCTTTTTATTCATTTAAAAATGGGGGGAGAGAACTGAAGTGCCAATATCGAAAATAGCTGTCTATACCACGCATCCAGCTTGTTCGGTCGGGGCGTGCCTCATGTCTTGTTAACACAAAGTTGAAACAACAGCGAATGACCCAAAGCTTGACACTGCCGCCAGCGCTTCCGCAACGGTTGCTTGATAAGAAAGTTGATCGCTCAAAATCTATCATAATTAAGTGGTCGTGCCTTGGGATGTGCAGTTGGGGGGGGGGTGTTTGACGCATTAAAAAGAACGGCACACCCGGTGTGTTCAAGATTTAGCCTGAGTGTGTAAGCCATAAGAAGCAATGAAAGGTAGAGTGCAAACACAAGTAATGTGAACGAAGCTTTAACGGCAGGTTTTGCTGGAAAATGCATTGTTTTCGTTGTTACACGGGCGATGATGTTTTTCAGGTTATTCAAACTGCAGCCGGGAGCCACTTTCTTCAGGATTTCTTTTGTGCTGCTGCAGCTGAGAGATTTTCCCAAAAAAGAAATATTAATAGTGAGCTCAGAACACGCTGTACAGATCAAACAGCTTGGTCGTGCATTGATCTCAGTCATTGGCCTTTCAAAAATTACACTGTCGCTCCAAAAATCTGCATAGATCAGGAGTCTTCACTTTTCAAGGACCGTGTCTTGTGTACATTTTTTGATGGGGAACCCTCGATCGGCGATACCGGTTAGCGACACTGGAAAGTTCCTGGTAGTTTTGCATAGCCGCCGCAGAGTTAATTAATTTTTTCACTTTTATGTTGGACCAGTCGAATTAGGAGTTAATAAGGCATTTTTTATTGTTCCTAACGCAGCCAGGGTGGAATTTTTTACCGGTACAATGAAGCATTGCGCGCCTCTGTATTCGTGGCACGTATAATTGCTTGCTCTGTGCACTCCAGTATAGCGTTCAATTGTGAGAGTTTGCCATCCATTGAAATAAATTAAATTTATCAATTTCAGTTTTATTTTGGCGTGCAGTGGCACTGAACCAAGATGCAATTGTTTCAAAACAAAATGTCGAATCTTCGTTCAGTAGTTGTAGTAAAGTTAGGTCATTTCCATCTGCTATATAGAAACACTGAGAGGGGAAAAACCCAATTTTTTCGTCCTCTGTGGACTCCTTATTTCAGAGCGGGGGGGGGCTACACCGTTTTGACTGGGCGCAGTATATTGCTTCTGACGAGTGCACCTTTACCGACACTTTGGTGACACTGGTAGATCTATGCCCGTCCACAGCTATATGGCTCAGTTGTTAGTGCGCTGTTACGGCGATCCGGAAGGTCGCGGGTTCCAGTCGCGCTAAAGTCAATGTCTTTGTTCAGCGTGATACAGATTAAACTGAACATCGTCATTATCTCACTGTGGGTTACGTGATCAGATATTTTTCAGCTTGAGAACGTCACCGTCCGGATTCAACCCAAACCTCTGAAAAGGTGCTTGGCATTCTTTATCTCAATTCTTTAAACAAATTTGGTAATTTGAACAGTTTTGTTCTGTCTGTCAACGCATTTGATATATAAAATTCTCCATGCTCCTCCTCTTTGGTGTGCAATGGATATGCCCCCCTACCCGTTTATCCTGCCTGATCAAAAGCGCCAAATATGACGACGTTACTTGGGCACAGATTTGTGTACCCTTTTTGCAGTGCGAAGTCGTTGATTTTTTTGTTGTTTGACTAACAAGTACCTGAGCGATTATAAATGGCACATGGAGAAATGTTTAGCGCCAATTATAAATGAAGGGGATTTTGATTAATTTTCCCTCCCAAAGAACTCTAAATACCAACAGTCATCTATGGTTATTGTTATTCTAATGATGCCACAACACACATCAAGGATTACACAAACTTCTACAAAACCAACCGCTCCGGAATAACCAGTACTCTACCAGCAAAGATGGCAAACACGAATCACCCGCACACTGCCTAAAATACTACCCTGGCTTTTGGAAAAGCATTGAAAAGATCACACGTGGGAGTAATTCATAACGTGCGAAGGCCACGCTGCACCACAGGGTAAAACTTAATATCTCTCGTCTTGTTTGTTCACCGTCAACGTTTAAGCATCGCCCATCTCTTTGCGAGCCTAACATTTTGGTTGTAGAGGGTGTTATCGTTATTTTTTAATGGAAGGCGTTTCCACGATCACTTACCAAATCAATGAAGATGTCAGAAATTGGTTTGAAATACTTTTTTCCGCGGCGAGTTGTGAAAAGTAGGCAATGTGTTGAGTTGTTCACAGCTTGCACAGAAATTACAGGGAGGACAGTATTCGATTTATCGTGGATAAACCAGCTCTAGGTGATAGATGTTCATATTTTCCTCTGTCAGCTGAAAAACATTCCATCACGACTGCCACTAATTCGTGAGAGGGCGCTTTCGCCTTTTTTTGGCCAGCTCGCCCTACGTGGTTGATGAGAATATTTTTGAGCGACTTTGTCCTCGTGTTTGGTTTGAATGTACCTTTAAGACTGCAAGAACAAACACGAGTCATCGTTGTTGAAACTCGAGCCCACAAAAATTATTTCCACTTCGATGTAAAGATGTTGAATATCGTCGGCCGCTGGAAGATTTCTCTCTACGTCTTGGGAAACTGTTCACTTTGATTGACTGTGGGAAAAAATTCATGTGAATTTTGCTTCATCTTAGTGGTTCTTGTTTCTTTCTTTGAATTTTTTTTTCATTCAAAAGTATTTTTGTTCCATCAGGGTGAATTTATTGAACAAAGAACTCCAAATGTACGGTCTGAACATCTTTAATTTCCTTGCTGTGAAAAACATGTTTATTCCTTGAAGTAGAATCAAATTGACATCTCGAAACTTATCAAAGGCAAGTCATGCGGTTTTGGCGACAAAATGCTTGTCGGATGGTAAGAGTAAGAGCCATTGCACTATGCTGCTTCCATCCCTGGGTCCAGAAAAAAAAGTACAAACCAGCCAAGCTCAAGGTATTTGCGCTGGAGGACTCCTGATATATAGCACGGTTGTTTTGCTTGGACATCTGATTTTGTGTGGCGAGATCCCCGCTAGCCGCCGAGCGAGTGCACGCGTCGCGGGCCGAGCGCCACGGCCCACGTACGCCGCCGCGTTAAGTTAACACAATCAACAGCACTGTGCTCCACACTTAACCCGCCAAAATAGATTAGGGTTGTTGAATAAAATGTAATTTCCCTTCGATTGCCAACACTGTTTCCCATTTCACGTTGTTCGCATGCGAATTGCTTCCTCTCTCTTTTTGTGACGCGAAGGGATTTTTTTTTACCCCTCGAAATTTGCCGAAGGGTGTCCCTCGTAATTTAGGATGGAAATTGGCGAGTCTCTCCCCCCCTCTCCTTCTTGCTCTTTATTTTCAGTTGTAAAACTTTAGAGATTTTTTTTTGTTTTTTGCTCACGGCGCGTCGGAAAGGTTTCCCATCAAACGTTATTTTGATTCAATTCGGCAAATTCTCCCAACCACTTCGTCAATTATTTATACATGTAGCGACACCGAACATGTGTGGAGAATGTTATTATTAAACCGTCGTGCTTTAAACAACCCGGCGGTTAGGGGGGAGAATTTAATTAAGCGAATGTGAACGTTTAATCAAATGAATTAACGAACGTTTTGAAGCATATCAAAAGGTCCCCGTGTTTCGCCATGGTTGCACAGACTGCTACTGTGCCAGTGGTGTAGATCTAACTGAGCAACCTACTCTTGTCGGTTTCGATTGTGATCTGCTGCGAGACATTTACACGCGGTCCATTCTGGGAATTCAATTACTATTCACAAGAAAAGTACTCACATGTTACTTGCGGTTCTGCAGTACCGTACCTTTTGTGGTGTAAGTTAGTTGAAACATCGAATTGTACTAAAAGTCGGAGTCACACGTCATAGCGCCAGACCGAGATATAAACCAGAAAAAGTTCACGCTCGTGAAAGTCAGGAAACGACATTCAAAATCTGTCCCTATTTTATTTTTATTTTCTCATGTAGGCCTACTTTATCAATAAGTGAGTCTTACTTGTTTTGGGGTTTTGAACAGAATTTGACTCCTTGCATTTGTTTTATATTTTGTTTACAGCCAAGGGGCCAGTGCCGGATATAATGGACTCATACGGCGGGCTGACACCGTGCGATACGAGCTTGACTGGGAGTCAAGACGACGGATCGACCGGTGACATCTCCGGCAGCGAGGACCTGATGGACGCCGACATGCCCGAGCCCTCGCCGGCGCCGTCCAACCCGCTGACGGACGACGGTGAGAGGACCAAAGAGACGAACAATAACGACAGCGGCATCAAGATTGAGAGAGACCGGGACAGTGAAGGGGGCACAGGCGGCTCAACCGGGGGCGTGTCAGGGGCCAAGAGGAGGGGGCCGCGGACGACGATCAAAGCCAAGCAGCTGGAGACACTCAAGGCGGCCTTTGCGGCCACGCCCAAGCCCACCAGACACATACGGGAGCAGCTCGCCCAGGAGACGGGCCTGAACATGCGGGTCATTCAGGTGAGAAATCGATCTTTTGCAAACCGAGTATTTGTTGGACTCATGAAACTAATAGCCGGCTCTTTCCAGAGTGTATAATGCACTAGTCATTGTGTAGAAGTGTCTATTGTGTTTGAATGTGTTTGGAAATTATCAAATCTGCCAGTTTCATACAGTGGAGTTCAGTCAACCCCGGAGACAGATTGGTTGTATCAAAAAAGGGAACTTGTATCGTCAAAAGGGAACTTGTACGGAATCTATTTTGATCTACCCCAAGTTCATAACGCGTACATTTTTTAAGTTTATAGATATCACGGACTTATGAGGGATCCTTGATCTTAAAGAAACACAACATTTTATGTACAATCACTCTGGTTCGGGGATAGAAATATATTTTTTCTTCTATTTGTGAGGATTTTCAGTCATCGTACAACATTTCTAGGAAAACAAAATCCAGCAGTAACTGTGTTTCATAAACATGCATGTATCTCGCATATCGCCATTGTCGTGATTTAGCGCGATCGCACCTGACTATAGGCGTCCACAATTATATTACTTCAAACAAGGACCTCAGCATTCAATCAACCCCCACTTAAGAGCGATCTCAGGCCAAGGGGGACCAACTCTATCACGGGTGTTGTTACCCAAGATGTGGTTATCAAAACATCGCTCGCCAAGCACTCTGAACGCTCCAATGCTTACCACAATACCAAGGCACGACAGATCCGCGCCACAGAAATCCAAGTGCAGAGGATTCAGCTGTAGCATGTAAAATCTACCCAGTGTTGGCATTACCTTCTACGCAACGTGCGCATGCGCATACGATCAGGTTTTCAAAGCTGTGCCTGCGCGCACATGCGCCTTCTGGGTTTCGGTCAGCACATGTAGAATTTCACTCATGTCACTGCGTGGTCGAACACCCTGGATCGCTTTTTTTGTCACCCCCAGAGATTGAAGTTTAATTGCGCAGGTGAGGTTCGTTTACGGTCGGGAAAAAAAATCACCGACGACCATGAACAGAGGAAGATTTGAGTGGATAAACAGCAGAGCCACACGAAGTCTCAGGGATAACAGCCTCATAAAATAGGCAGGTGTCATTACATGTATGCCCAACACATTACCCATTCTCGAACGGGCCGTGTTCGTTTCTGTAAAGAAGTTAACAAAAAACTGTTCCTCTGCACTTCATATGAGCGCATTCTAGATGTCACTGCTCTTGAAGTGAAAAGGGGCAGACATGTGCAAGGAACAAAATGCTTGTAATTAATCTTCATTAAACATTGGAGCGGCTTTCGCATGAGGTTTCTATTTTTGTTTTGTTTTTAAGTATCAAGCTCTTTTCGCCTTGGCAAAATATTTAAAATATACACACGGTTTTAAGCGAGGATTTACTGCCTCTCAACACCTCCCCACACGGCGCGCCGAATATTTCAAGTTTATCGCCGTGAGATCCCCGCCAAATCTTTCATCCCTTCGCCCTGGGTCCGCGCGGGCCTGTCCAACAAGCTGACCTCGCCGGCGCTATAAGCCGACCAGATCACGAGATGCATGAATGGAGCGGGCCCAAATAGCCTCCAAGTCGCAGACGACAGTTTCGTCTGAGTTCCTTCTGGGGATTTTTTTATAATGCATCGTCCCCGCGAGCCAGCTCGAGCGGGCTCAAACTCTCGTCTTCCCTTGGGTCCCGGTAAAACTTCAAAGCGATAAGGGTTGTCCCTCTACGCGCTGAGGCATTCCTACCCGCAAGTAGTGCGCGTCCTACCCGTGGGCAGGGGATTCTAGTCCAGCTTTCAGGCACTTTGGGAGGGGGGAAAAGGGAAAAATAATCATCCGGGCCCAGCTGCTGTACCAAACTAAACTTGTCGAGTTCCATACCGCTCGAAGCCTGCTGACTTTCCGCGGCAAACTTTTTTTCTCTCTCCTAACTTTTGCAAAAACAAAAGCACATAACTGCAGCCTGCAACATCTGTGTTTCTTCTGTCTGCCGTCTGGTTGCGTGAACCGCGTTCGGTGCGGCTGTTGCTCGTGGGGAGGTTACGCGCGGTGTAGCGTGAGGTAAAATTGAAAGCAGCCCGCTTCGACTGGGGGGAAAAAAAGCACCTACCGGTAGGTCTCGGCCTTCCTGCTGGTTTGACAGGGGGGAAAGACAGAAACTCCTCTTTCCTGACAGCTTTCCAGAAAACTAAATAAATAGTTGCGTAACGATTGGGGGCGGTGTTGATAAAGCAACATGATACAAAGTAAATGCGGTTAACTGTTCCTAGTTTTGCATACCGACCGGTTCCTATACTTTTTCACATCTGCATACTTGCTAATCGGTGGCACCAATGTGTTATGCTGAATCAGGGCTTTCAGTTATTACAATAACTTTGTGAACCAATGTGTATGCACAAATTGTACCCATGGATGTGACCAACAAATCAAGGAATTTATGTCGTGAAGACTGTGAACACATGAGGACGATAAGTAATATAATCTTATCGACGTAGTTCACACAAGCGCGTAGTCAAAGTGGGCGACTTTTGATGGATACCTCAACCGACACTGTCAAAATTAAACCTTTTGGTCGCAGCTGTGGCAGTACGGTACCGAGGCTTGTCGTACAGCGTTGCGATCGTAGAATAATTGCAATTCCTTACGATTTAGTCAATAATCGTGCATGTCTGCGACCGCCAACTCAATCCAATGTCACCGCCTGCGCTGGCGGATGGTGAATATTAATTCAATTTAGTTGACGATCTTCGCTGAGTTCATGCATTTTTTTCATTCTTCGGCAATCTATACTTCAACCCTTCGTGCAGGGGTAGATGACCGCCAGCATGACTTCACCTTTCTCCTTCCAGCGTCCTGTCTGTTTTTTTTTTTACGATTCTGTTTTGACGTGACTTTTTGGCGAGGTGCGTGGCAAGCGACGGGCCTCCGCCTTTATGGAAAACCGCTTCGCTCGCGGGACACCTGGGTTCGAGGACAGTGTGGGGTCAGAGGTTGTGCCGAGTGGCCTTTTGAATTTTCTAAACGCCTTTTCAGGCAGTGTCGCTCGTGCATTGCCGATGATGGATCCGTTTTGGAACGAGATGTTACAGGCTCCAGTTGAATGAGCCTCGCAGTTCTCTCATTGAGCCAGCTCTGTCCTTTGTGTAAATGTTTTACCAGTCTTTGACCTCGAGTTTAAAAAACCAGACGTTTAGGGGAATCCATGTTTCCCCCCCAAATACCGTCATGCTGAAAAAGATTACCATCTTGCAAAAGGCCGGGGTGCCATTTTCTTCCATGTCACGATGATGCATTGGTTTGGCTACCAAGTCTTTGCGACTTGTTTCTCCGCTGGTGTAATGGTGATACAGCTTTATAAAAAAATCGGACCTACCAGTCTGACGAGATATTGGTTTTCTGTGGCAGGGAGAGGTCGCCCAACACGTGCGAAAGTCTACATGTGCATTGTAATGCCTATTACAACGGAATCTAGTGCCCGACTGCATCGAAACTTCACAGATGTTCTCACAAATTACTGTCCTTACTTGCCCACAGATTTTTCTGTAATCATCTACTTGTACACGGCTCACACCTTAAAGAGCAGAAAGTCCAAAGTCCTGTTTGAATGTCGAAAGCCCCAATCATATAAATTAAGGATAGAATTAGTTTCTTAAAATCAGGGTTTACACCAGATATGTCCATTATTTAAAACATGTAAATTCAAATGTGACCAAAATTCTTTGGCTGACACCTTTTTGTATCTCATCGATTCTGTAACAATTTGCCATTTTTAGGCTTATCATGAACTGTCCCGCTCTTTTAAGAATCATGCTCCTTATCCCTCGAGAATGATCACTTGCCCAGCGCAGTGCCGAGGGCCTTTGTCGGAATCATCCAGTCGTTTACTTATCCCATATTATCCTGTTACCCAATCAATGAAAGGGCGTGCGTATCGCTAATCTCTCTCAAAATGAGACCAGGTTTTTTTTAATCTCCCTCTCTCCTGTGAGAGCCGGCCATCGACACCGGGGGACGGGGCGATTAGGCCTATGAGACCTGCTGTTCGAGGGTATTGGGTGGGGCCCATTGTCCCCTTGCCAAAGGAGGGACGAATGGCACATTAGAGGTGTAGCCCAGCGTGAAATGAATCATTAGTGATCCGCAGCGGGGACATCCAGTGTTGCCCCAGTTGAGCTGTTTGCCGCGCACAACTTACAGTTCATGAGGTCATGTGAAACCTTTTAAGACAAAAATGTACCCTGAAATTTTGTACACACTTTTATAGGGACCAACCGACATCCAAAAGTGTGTAGGCCCATTCGCAAACTGGAAATCCGAATTAACGGGGCCTATATAAAGAGCGCCGTGACTCCCGGCCGGACATGAATATGTCATGGACTCAAAATGCCGGGCCGAACCGCTATCATTAATATTTGAGCAACCGGGATTAAATATTCAAAAGGTTGTCTTAGACCTGCCATCTGGACGTCGCATCGCCAGCGCGCAGGGACGGTGCTCCCTGCGCGTGATTGCCAACTCTACTGAAGATAGCACATGGTGCGATCACGCGTTTCACAGGCCGATTTGGAGCGTGGAATATTCAAACTGTCACTGTACTTTATCTTTACAGTGCTTTGTTATTTCCGTACTCTTGGTTAAACATAGATGCTTTGCACGACAGCCACTTATAATCTGTCACGCATTAATATATAATCAGTCGGGTTTTTTTTTTAATTTCAAGGCAGGTACATGTACATGTATTTACCTGCGTATAACGTCCACCTCGTTGTTTTCCCACAATACCTTTAAAATTTCGTCTTGATTAAAAGACCATTTGGCTCAGATTTGGGTTTCAGACAGCGCGTCTGGCAAAGTGGCATGATGTCTGCATGCCCCCTCTAGATGGCTCCCCGATATGGCGTGAACTCTCGTCACGAGACAGTAAAGATCTTGCATAACCCATGACTCGGCGGCTGAGCTTGAAGTTTCAAAGGCAAACCGTTTACGCCAAGAAGTTGGCCGTCTTTTCACAACACGGCCTGCCACTCACAAAAGCCTCTTTTAAACTTTAATTAAATAGATACCCCCAGACCTTTTCATCTTCCCCGGAAAATTCGCCCGGCCTTGTCAGACTTTCGTTCTCGGTGTTTCTTTGACCTCACGAAGCCTCCCTTCATACAGCTCCAGAAAGAACTGGTTTGGAATTCATTGTTAGCCCGGCCTTTCTATGCTGTCTAGTTACTTAAGAAATACAGTGCCTAGTAAAAAAAAAACCAAGCCGCGCGGTGATACGGTAGACTTATAACACCTTCCACCCCGATCGAAGTAATCCGCCGTGAGCCGCAACTGTACCCAGCTCGGGAAACAAGCGACTGGATCGAAGAGATACAGTTGTCGGTTTTTGTTCGGCATTTCGACGGGTGTCTCTCTTAACAAAACACGCTCCAGCTTGGTCCTCTTGTGGTCTTTGAGGATCGCCGCTTCCATCCCCAAAAAACCTATAGTTATCACTCAATTATTGATATGTTCCGCCTTTGGTTGCGTCCGCCGCAAACCTCCGGGGGCTATTGTTAGACTCCAGCCGGCTATTTTTTTTTTCCTGAAATGACGGGAGCAAAATTAAAAGTAATTGGCCAATTATTTGGGGCTGGAGTTAAGGCGGGCTTGCTGATTCGAGAGGCGTATGCAAAAGAGGTGAAAGAAACCGACTGATTGGGGCAGAAGAATGGGAGGGCTGGGGTACGCTGTTGTGACCTAATAGAGGCTAAATGAGGCTACGGTTTGGAGAAAGCCAAACAAAAGATGATTAGCAACGGGCTGTTTGACGGGAATGAATTCGATTACCTTTCAAGATCTGTTCGCCGTCTTAATCCGAGTCTGCTCCGATCCCCTCTTTGCGAATTGCGTCGCATGATGAGAGGGAAAGCACCGCGTGTCCTTTGCGAGTTCGACAACCTTAATGGCGCAGTGACCAGATGAGACTTTGCGTATGGCGACATGATTACTGGATATAGCCAACACTTTTTTTTTTCAAAAGTGAACGGGAAATTTAGCGGAAACTTGGTTGGGCTTTCCCTCAGAGTTGGAAATGTCGGCACTTCATTATTATTTCGTATCTTTACCGTTCATTTTTATCCACCATTATCTTTTCTCTGTCACTTGATTGATTAGAGATTGTTAGATATTTCATTGCTTTGCTAGTCAATTCAGCATTACGATTGGGCGTGATCGTGCGCCTGCATACATTTCGGTTGCCTCCGAAACTAAGAAATACGGCAATTCTCTGTGCAGCTTGACAGTTCTACCGCTGGTCGACAATTTCTTCTCTCGCATTATCCTGTCGAAGAATACATGACCGCGTCGGCTCAGGCACGACCAGGCTCGTGACATTGCATGCTGTTATGACAGAAGCAAGCAAGACATAAGAACGTGTCCTTTCTTTCCTTGTGATGCTGATTAGTTGATTCGTACCTGACGATTTAGTGTTGCCTTGCTATAATTTTGCCATTTCGGGGCTGTATCTTCTGAAATTAAAGCGCGGTATCTCTCGGAACTTCCCCAAATCGTACCATTTTGTTCGGGTATATACACTATAAACATGAAGTGTGAATGCTTGTATCTAGACCGTTCTTCATCGTGTGTTTTTAGAAGAAGCACCAAACCAAAGGCGAAATGAGATCAGATATTGAGGGAAATGAAAGCCCATGTGTCACAAAGTCCGGGGCAGCTGGACCAGCGCGCCTCTCTTGAGCCACGCACGGGGAGCGTACAATCGATCGGGCCGCGTGCCATCACGGGCTAATTTCCTCAGCAGATGGAACTCACGAAGATATCAAAAAGGCATAGGACTGGACTTTTCTCCCTCCAAAATCTGCATGAAGGGAATTGGAAGTTTTGAGCCAGTCCACGGCTGTTCCGTGTTTCGCGGAAATGGCATGTCATTATTTAACTGTTAACTACTGACTAATTTTCATCACTGTGAGACCATTCGCGTACATAAAATGGACCAGTCATTACTTGTATTTGCATTTCAATTTGTCTCTCACCTCTACAGAGCTGCATGGTGGATCGTCATTGGGCACTTTTCGTTCAGCCATCCGCGAACGATCTTACCAGTGGATACATACATAATGGGTGTAAGCGGGTCTGTCTTATTCCTGCTGTACAGTTGTGTGCTTTAGTTCTAGCTATTTCACTTCACAAAAGAAATACCCTATAAACTCACCCAAATAAATTGGCAACATGATGATCACGTCAACATTTTGACTGTCTTTTATCTCCCACTTTTGTATGAAATGTACACGACTTTTGAATGCGTTGTTTATTGGAGGTACAATGTTACCAATCAATCCTTGCACTAAAGAGAAGGCTTGCGGTAACGCCATGTTGATAGATCTCATTTAGAAGACATATGGTTCTCATCCGAACCACATCCCACCCCCCCAAAAAAAAAGATTAACCCCATCGCAAGCTCTCACTTTTATCTATCTCTCCCATGCAAAGCTTCAAGTCTTATCAATTGCAGTCGAACCTGGGCCAGTGCTGTTGGGAAGCATTTCCAAATGGGAAACTCTTGGATGTGTTGGTGCCGATCCTCGTCCGAACAGCGTGCAAACAGCGTCGTGGCTCACAATGCCTGCACTTTTCGCGAAAGGGGGCATGAGAATGAGAGGAAATTGGGGGAAATTAAAAACATTGTCTGCAGAGAAAAGCAGGTCTCGCCCACAAATCTCCGTTGTGCGTCATGGAGGCGCGTTCCTGTGTCGTTCTCGTGGTTGTTAACGTGGTTTCCGGATGTTGCAACGAGAGAAGGCGAGTCCGTATGCCTAGGGTGGTGTGTTGCTCGGCGCGTGCGCTCCCCCCCCCCCCCACGAATATGCCCATATCGTCATCACCAAGATCAACGGTGGCTTTTTCTCTTGTATCTTTACACGTCATTTCTCTTCTCTCCTTCTGCTGTCAGGTTAGGCAAGGTAGTGCTCTGTTATGATAACTCCTCGTTTGGGAAAAAACTGAAGCTGAACCGAGCTAAATGTTTCTCCAATTATACAATCAGTGCTTGGAATTATCTTATTGCCGAGGTTTCGGTAACTGGGTACCTTCGTCAGGGCAAGCAGATTCAATTCTTGTACATGTATATATTTCCATGCCTGGAGCATAGCAGCATTGCACGTCCTGAATCGGCCGCCGTATACACTATAAATTAGCTGGGGTGTTAGAAGCGATATGTACCAGTGACCCCAGAACTACCCTCGAGCCTAAAATCACAACAGTCTTTGAATCCACCGTTTTTTTTCCCTGAATATTATCACAGAAACACCGGTTGTCTTTTCGGTATCCTTATAGTTTTAGTATGTAAGCGCCCGCAGCGAGATTTTCCTCTTTCCATCCTGTCTCCGTAATGTCTCAACTACCTCGCGGCGTTTGTGTCTCGAGCTGCGCGCATCGCACCCGGGGCTCATGTGTTTCGTAATACTCCCGGTGCGCTTGTACTTTTTTTCGGTTTCTCTTTTTTATTTCTGTTCCTGGATCGCTTGGGGCGAATGAAAAAAAAAACCTGGCAGTCTCGGCAGGCGATAACTTGGCCGAAGCCCATACAAGTCAGCCGCACGTACGCCTTCGTTCGCACTGCCGGAGCCGCGCTGCATGGTACGGGTGTGACACGCCGGCCGAGCCGCTAAGTACGCGGGTTACTTGCTTTGTTTGTAAGGTCACATAACACAATATTATCCCCGCTGATTCCCAAATTTGTTGTGAAAACTTTCGGTGTAATTTTTTCCCGTTGATTGTGGTGAAAGGGACTAAGAAGTGGTTAATCGTCCGTAGAAAGCCTTTTTCCCACTTTTGCGCTTGGCTTCTTACCGTAATATGCTACCACGTGTCGTTCGGGCGTACCGTAAGAGCGTTTTACGGGTGAATAGCGCACGAAAAGCAATACATGTACATTTTGTGAGCCATAAAATGTTCGGCATCGTGAAACAGCTCACATCTTGGCCAGGAAAAATATATGTCAGGACACCAACAGTTACCAAAAATGCACACCCTGAAACTGAACACAGCGATCGGCTTTTTTTCCCTTATGAAAGTTCATACCGGCTTCATTTTATCGGGGGCTGCCACTTTTCAG
The DNA here is from genome assembly GCF_001949145.1 of Acanthaster planci. Next base: position 373,460 of record NW_019091484.1, on the reverse strand, counting down.
CCTTGATCACAGCGAATTGAAACAAAAACATCGGCTTTTTTGGTCTTTTGCGACCCCAAAGTCCACGGGAGGGCTTCCATGGGTATCGAACCCGTCTTCCTATCCGTGCGGTCCCCTACCATGGCTCCCGTCAGTAAAGCTCTGGCCCATTATCACACTCGAAGTCCGCAGCTCCGTGTCCAACAACGCCTGGGGCCTTAAAACAGTACCCTGGTTTCTCTGGAGGTGGGAGTTTTTTACGTTTTACCTCCGGAATAAGTTTTGACAGTTCCTGTCCAGATCGGTAGACTTTTTTGTTTGGAAAACACTTTACAACTCTTGGTTCACGATCTGACAATAAAGCAACTAATGTGAGAAATATTTCTAAAACAAATTGAATAGGCTTGCTTCATAAAAGCTGCTTTTTTCAAGCTTATTTAAAGTGGGGGGAAACGTGGTATGTCGTCTGAGAGAGAGACTCGGTGTGGCGGGTGAAAAAAGTAACTATTCGAAATATGTGAAATACTAGAGGGCGTAAAAAAGTGTACGAGATGATTGTGAGCTGTGTGTCAGAGCATGGAGGAAGGAGGGGACGGTTACAGTAGCTGTACGGAAGTCTGTGGTCGTAAGTAATGTTCAGTGCATGTCAAGTTGCATCCTAATGTACGCGGTGCATGTCCATCCTCTCTAGGTCTGTGCCTGTTAAAAAAGTCTAATGTTGTCGTGACTGTTTACATTAAAAAGTGTATAGGGTGAGGCTCGTTAATTCTGTTTAATGAGGCATTCCGCGGGCACTTCCGACAAGGTCTCGCCTCATTTAAATTTCCGGGATGTCACGAAACTATAAGGGAATGATAATGTATATGTACGCGTATTTTGATATCTGCGTGTGATGTCTCCTGTATGCAAAATTAATTACGCACTGCCCGATATGCGCACCGTCTCTTCAGCTGTAACAAATACAGGTCATTATGTCCCGGCTTAAAACACGATTTTCGGGCATTTAGGCAAGCAAGCGGCTCGACAAAGCACTCCGGCCCAGATCCAAGATTCCCCTTTGTCCGGCAACACTGCCGGGGAGTTGACGCGGAATATTCAGTCCCTATCAAAACCCACACTTTGTTTTTTTGTGACCGCCCATAAATCAAAACTTTTCTCGCCCGCAAAAAAACTCTTGTTTTTGTGCAAATGAAAAGCCGAATTGTTTCCGGTCACTTCCTCCAGCGGCCGTGCATGCGTGGCCGGCAGGGGCACAAAAGCCCAATCCAACCCGCTCGCCATTCAGCCCGCTGCTCGATGTGATACACTAACACGCCCCTCATAATTTGTGCTCAACTCCAAAAACACAATACAACGCCATATTTCATTTTTGCACCGGACCGGACAAAAAAAGGAGGAAAGTCTCAGGATTATTGACTCGATCGTCATTACAAAAATGGCATCTGTATGCACCAAGTCATTTGTCCGTGATAGAGCTGACTTGTCAATTTATTGAGGTCAAGGCTTACGTTTTTTGATGGGGAAAAATTCGATCAAAACAAAGTCGAGCTTCTGGTGGGCCGGCCCTTTCTTCCGTGGCTAATTTTCTTGAGCTTGTCGTGTTCGGCTTGGGTCGTGCAATTCACCCGCACAGGCAGCTCTGCTGACTGTAGAGGTCAACAGCTATTGTTGGCTTTTGACTCTCGACACGACGGATCGTGTTCCCCCAGTCGGGGGCCAGGATTTGTTACAACTAAAGAAAAGGATTGGAGAGAAATTTGAAAAGGAACCCTACAACAGTCAGGTGTCGTAGACAGAACTGGTGTTACAGCCACAACACATCGGTGTTTGATAGAAATGAATGGCAAAATGAAAGTGTATTTAGAGCAAGAAGATCACGTTATTGGCATTATTGCCAACGTCTGAGGTCCACATGCTTTTTATATAAAGTGCCAAAGGGAAAGTAACTATCGTCTAAAAAGTGAACCAATAATTTCTTTTAATTTTTTTCTTAAGTAAATGAAAAAATGCTCTTATGAAATATTAAAGTTATTCCAGATAGGACTTTAAACTCGGATAAATTTGAAGTTTATTAATTCGCCTGTAACATTTAATTTACTAGTTAAAATGTGAAGGAATTTATGACAAATAATGGGAAGCAAGTTTTTATCGCGAGTCACTTAAAACGGGACATTATCGACCAGCACAGACCAGGTTCATGTGCTCACCTTTTACCCCAGCTTTTGTGCTGGGCTTTTTTCTTTCTTTCAAGGGAGCGGGCGTCCCGCGGTTCGCCGGGCTTGCCGAACCGTTTTGATCCCGTCCTGATCCCCAGGACGTCTCACTGGGGCGCGACGCTGCGCTCTTATCCGAACTTACGACCGCCGCGCACCGCAGTCGCGATGGTTGTCATCAGAGGCTACAAGAGGTGACTTTGCCCCTTTTTCACTTTCTTCTATTGGGGAAGGAAAAAAATGAGGGGTCATTCGGGACAACTGCTTGCCATATGCTGAGAGAATTTTTGCACTGTCTTGTAACCAGCTGACAAGGTTGCCACAATTTGTTAGGTTTACGATTTTATGAAATAAAATATTTGTGAAATGTGTCCATAAATATTGAAAATACAAGCATTGGGGAAAAAATCCTAGTTTTGGAAAGAGTACTCGTATTGGTGCATTTTACCACTTCAGTTTGTTTTACACAAATATTCGGTATGCACCTGCAGTATTTCAGTATTTCAATGAAATTTAATGAAAGAGTCATTTTAAGTTGGTGCATTCACAATTTGTTTTACATGCTAACAATGCATTTCTATTTCCCGTAGGTGTTTTCTGAACAAAAACCTCGACTTTCCTCGGGCATGTTCTTTGAAAATAAAGAAGAAAAAGAAAAATGACTCAAATTGGCCCTAAGATATTATGAAAACAAATAACCACAACAAACACAATGACGTGGCGATGTCACGTCGTGTTGGCCAAAATGAAAAATGCCTCTTACTTTTTCGCCCCCTCTCGCAGCACTTCCTATGTGCGTTCACCTCCAGGTTTGTACCTGAAACGCGGAGCCTAGGTGCATATTTCATCCTCATCACCTTCAGTTATTTTTTTTTCCTCCCGAAAATTTGTCTCGTGATACCATCAAAGGTTTCAAGTGTATTTATTTTCATGTCAGCTCTTGTGCAAAGATGAACCATGAGTGGCCACTGTATGTACGGGTGCGTGTGGTGACGTTGAGTAATGGATGCACCGTGCGGAGCGAGGACCCCTCTGTGGAGGCACTCGTGTGTAATACAAACAAACATACCAACACCCGCGAGCGTGGCTGGATATTTTTTTACCTTGCAGGGAGAGGCCTTAGTACCCCGTGCTCCGAGACAAGAGCTGTACTTTCAGCGTCTTAAAAATTAAACTCACGAGTGATGCATGTTGAAGTTGAGACAGCGGATTTGCAATCCCTTATAACCCCTAAGATCCCTTCTGTTACCGTTTGTTGGAGGTCACCCTTCATTTCAGGTAAATAAAAAAAATATTAACGGGAATCGGCTTGAATTTTTTTCTTCATTTCTCTCTTAATTTAACTTTAAACGTGTTCTAAGAAGAGACATCCAACCCTGTGACTGTAAAAAATACCCCTTGTCCGCCGGTTTGGGTTCTTGATTTCCAAGTTTCTCGCTTGTCTTCCTCCACTTTTGTTTTGTTTTATTCTCAGAGGGCCGCGTGGGGTGCGACCTCTGGACGACCCCTTCCCCCTGCAGCCCCGGGTCTGCTGCCAGTCGTGGTGAGCAAGCTGCGCGCGGTACCCGGGCCTGTCAGAACGAATCTGGGCCCGGTAAACACACCTGGTGCCGGCTCGCTAAAAAAGTGCAGCTGACACGGTGCCGGGCCCGGAATGTAGGGCTGTGTAGGGGGAGGTGAAAGTCGCGTAGACTTTACTCAGGTGTGCAGCGGATGTCCGGATCAGCAGGCCGTTTCTTTGTGGTTCCGTGATAATGTAGAATGAAACTTTGGTCGACAACATTGCAGTCGAGCGACTCGAGACAAGTCTCGCCTTTGCTGACTGCAAAGTACACATCCTCCGTGCGGTTCTTCCATAAACTCCCCAATAACCATGTCCTTTTTGAAATTCGTTGCTTTTGTTTAAACAAAGTACAGTTATGATTTCCTTTCTTTGTAGGAAAACTGTCCCAGCATTTCAAGCAAATGGTTTCATTCTCAAAATAATTGTGAAAAACATGTTTAGTTCCGATAGTCTACTTGTTCTTTCATCATAATATTATTGCTCCCGTCAAGCGAATCGAGTGTTAAAGGAAACAATCGAATTCCCATCACGCACTCCATTTCACTTTCAGAAGCTGGCAAAACCCAACACTGATTTCCGGATGCTATATCCATCTCTTTTTTTTGGCTTTCCAACGTGGCGTCCCTCCTTAGCAACCTTTTTTCCCTTTGAGGTAGAGCCGGTCACCTTTGATTCTATGCACGCGCATATTCACCTTGCATGATATTTCTGTGTTTGATTCAGATGCTGCGAGTTGAGATTTTTTGGCTGCCTTCATTTAAACCATACGCCGAGATTTAGCGTTCCCTGGGGAACCATACCGTGTCGACACTCGCGGATGTGGCTAGCGTTTCGTGACGAGGCGCGGCGGGTGATGGCCGCTGACATCGTGACTGCTGTTTTCTGTGGAGTGAAAAGAGAGAGGAATGTTGGTTGTCTCAGTATTTCAGAAAGTGAGCTATCTCACGGAGATTTTTTTCTTTCACTAAGTCATTTTTATGTACATTGTGTAAGACTGTATTAGTTCCAAAAAATTCTAAGTGTCTCTTCATTTTTGCCGATCGCTGTTTGTGTGTTATCTTTAGTCCTCAAAGAAAAGTGCTTGCAATTGAATTTAGTGATAATGTTTCAAAAAAGATAGAAATAGGCTTTCAGTTTCGCACATTATGAAAACTTTATATGCTGACCACACACGAGAAACGTCGTTTCAAATCCTGCTATTAAATCTGCAGTAGCATAAGTACTGCCTGCTTGACCGAATTTTCACAGACCATTTCATGCAACAGTCGTAGACAACGGGAACTAAGCACTGTGATTTTGTTTGCTAAGCCTGCACCCTATCAATAAAACATTGTAAAGTATGGTAATTAGTATGCGCATTATTTTAGACGGAAGACACTTGCCCGCTAGCCCGTGTATCATGTTAGTCGCAAACTGCATCAAATTTGAGTGTATAGATTTGAATGTCATGTTTTTTATGTGGGATCGCTACACAGTCTTTGGATAGAAACCATGCCAAAATACTGCACTGAGTCCAGAAAGAGTATGTCTAGACCTATAAATGGATTGTTTATCAGTGACTGTGGTGCATGTGATTATGAGTTTAATAACCGATTTAGTCTGCCAACTGCACCAAGTATTATGGTGTAAGAAAGAAAACAAAATGCACAAATGTTTCAAAAGCTTGTCTTAGTATAGTATCAACAGTACAGTAACACCCCCGGCCCGAACACAGTCGCATTGCCCCGAGGCGAAATACGAAGGGCCTACATCGTGCACCCTTGAACGCACAATCTGTTCAGGTCGAGAAGAATTGAATTTTTGTGGCAAAAAATGGAGAGTGAGAGAAGAGCATGCGGTGGGCCTGAATTTATACGCTCGGTGCCGAGTATTTTTGGGGTAGTGTTTGCATTTAGGATTTAAGTATAGCGTTACGGTTTCGCCAACAATCGGGGCATATGACCGGGCGACTTGTAACAAAAGACGGGAGCGCCTTTTCTAACTGGAGAAAGAAACATTTGTAATCCGGGCCCAGAATTTGGCTCGATTTCAGATCTCCCTTTTGGGAACAAATTTCAAGATAATCTGAGCCGGAATGGGAAAGGTTTTTTTTACAGCAGGTTCACCAAATTTTGGAAATATGATACGGCTGCTTCTAGTTTATGAACTAACACCAACTTATATATATATTTTTCTAAATTTGGGACATTTTAACTTCTGTTGTAAACTAACTAAGCAAACTAAGAAACCTGAATGTCGTGTAAGTTTGCACATGGGGATATTCTGCAAACATGAACCAATCGAAATTTAGATCACAAACACACAAAACTTATAGCCATGGATAAATCGTGTCAAGCATCGTGATTAAGACTATTGTCATCTTTACAATTATCCTTAATCTACGGCCTTTTCCCACTCTTTTCTGAAATTTACCGGTATCTACCAACATCGGCTAAACATTCACAGACCTAAAGTGCTACATCATGTCTGAACCGTGGAATTTTTTTTTTCCGGGAAGACTGAAGTTCCAAGCGTGCCGCGTCGCCATTCTCGCGTGACCGCCGTATAAAATCCCTACCATAACAGCTTGGCAGGCTCGCCGTCGTTGTGGACAAAGTCAACATTCTCCGAGAAGTTGTAACATCAGCCCCACACGGTCGTCATTTTACTTTTTTTATCGATCGGCGGAGCTAGCTGTGAAAACAAAGTCGTACCAATGCTTGGTGACCCGCGCCCCCTATCGTTTGACCCCAGAAAGGAAGGACAATGTACTTTTTCTTTCAATGTCTTAATGTAGTAAAACTGCCTTGTGAACTGATGTGGTGAGGCGTGCATGTCCCGAAGTATAACCACGTCGCGAATAAAATGAACAAACATTAATCTTGTGAGTGACAATCCAGCCCATGTCGGATGATCTTGGGATGTATTCTGTCATTTCTTTACCGCGTGCTCCCACGGGACATTCCATAGGCCTTAACTTTCACGGAAAATACTGTACTTGCCATGTTTGTGCATGACCATATGTGCTCCCGGAATGTCACCATATACACGACGGTGAAGACGAGGCTGGAGGTTGGGGGGCATGTCACCAGATTTTGACTGTGGGGGGTGGTGATGTCTAGTACTCCTGTCTCTGTACGTGTGCCCTCCATTATGAGTAACTATACTTACCGTGTACCAGACTATACATGTACGTTATTGCGTATAGTGTCTAGGCGTGAATGTGTAAGAAAGGTTTTTTTTTGTTAGTTTGTTTGTTTGTGTGTGTTATGTTTTTTCACCTGTTAAATAGTATCTTACATTTGAGTTGGGGGTTCAGTAACCTTTCAAACTCGGCTTGGTACCCATCTCTCACTCGGAGCATGTGGGCCATGTGTAGGCCTAGTCTTAAAGTGTTCAGACGACTGAAGGGAAAGGTGTCCATTTTTCCTTTATTCCCACATAATATGTGTTGTTCCTGTGCTTAAAAAATGAGCTGAGTTCCAATTTCCTAAGTTGGAGCCTAGTTGGAGCCCAATTCCGACACGCCGACGAACGCCATGGTTTATAGTCTTCATTTAGTCGTTGCATGTAGCATAGGCCCATCATTCTGTTTTTTGATCGAGTTCCGCCGATGTAGTCACTTAACACCAGTGGACAAAAAACCAGTGCATAAGTCATACTTCTGACATTTTCAAATAAACGGTGGCTCGCAGTCCATATATTTTTGTTCTTTCTTTCAAAGCCATAAATTAAGAGCCCCTAATAAGTGCGTTTATATACCACTTAGGTCCCAATCACGACCGAGCACGACCAATAAAATCCCTATAATTCGCCCCGAGCCTGGCCAGATGTTTAACCGATAACTCTGAACCGACCACACTCGACCCATAGGCTCGACCTCACCTCTTCAGCAAAGTGTTGTCGCTCGGTTTCTCGCTGCCTAAAACATCTATTTATAACTTTTTTTCCAAACACCAAGTCGGTGTGTTGTTAGAGAAGTTTTAAGAGCGACCCAACACAACAGCGGAGCGATTGTAGATTGGCGGTGAACTGTGCCGGAGTACCGTGAGTGCTTGACCTTCCTTGGCCGCGGCACATGTTCTCCAAAAAAAAAGAGACCCGTCCCGGTTACGGTACCTTGGGGAGAGATTAGTCTCTTATTTGTACCCTCTACTGCGGCTTGGTCCGGAGCCATAAATTGCAGCGGGACGATCGGGGGCCGTTTGAGCACCGGAGACGACGGACTTACGACGGCGGGGGCACAACAGGCCTCAAACGGCGCCGACGCAGCCGCTGTGCGCCCTGACGGTGTACCTGGGCACAATACGGTCCGCCGTGCCTGAACTATGCACCGTTGTCGGTATTATACTCATCCCCCTAGTGCAGTCCCCAAAATTGGAAACGCTGCTGCGCCGGTCATTAGCCTTCAGGTGGCGCTCTGCCTATCTCCCTCCATGCGAGGATCGGATTCTTTGATTCGATTATTAGTGCGGTGATTACATGTTTATGTTCCTCTCCAGAGGACGGCTGTAAATCACCTCATTTTAACTCTGCCCTCCGCTTCGGTTAGATCAAGAATGGATCTGCGGAGGGGGGAGACAATATTTTGATGTATTTGAACTTGAGGTTAAAGTCTGCATGCCAACTCTGGGAATGATGAATTGATTTCATTAGTTTCGTGTCAATGACCTGGAGTTTGACTGTATGTTATCTTCTATCAAAGAAATAGAGCCCTTGGTTTAAAGATGAAAGAAAGTTAATGGAGAGGCAGCAGATTTTGAAAATAATTCGGCTGTGAAAAAGGTTGCTTTTATTCAAGTTACAATATAAAGTTTGTATTGTCTTGGTCATACCTTTAATAATCATATCAACTTGCTTTCTTATAAATGTATAATTCACTGTGCTCTTTTTTAAGATGCGATATGCTTAAAAGTACTTGATATTTTATCGCCGTGTCCCAAGTACTGTTGACGACAACTAAAAATGCAAAAAAAAAATCCTAAGAGGAACTTTCGGTCTTGGAGTTATTGTCGCTCCTATATTCAGTATCGGTCGGCTGATAATTTATGTTACACAAACCTCCGTGCCCCGGTGCTAGCTTGTAGCTAGTGGACAAGATACATGTCTGCTCGTCCCCCCGTGAAACGCGCACCGTCATGGACAGGTGTTTCGCCCCGTCAAAAATCAATGAATTCCCCGCTTGCAAAGCGGGGAGCACCCCGCTCGCCACCGTCTCGCCCGCTGAATAGCGTTAGCCTACGGTAGACTGGCCCGGCGCGGGCCGCGGGCGATGATCTATAGCGCGCGCCGTGAATTGCGCTCCGATCCAGGCGCGCACCCCCGTTGGCCTCCCGATTCTCGTTGTGACTCGTGGACGGACGCTGCGACCGAGCGGCGTCGATGACCGTCTTCCGGTGTTGTGGAGTGTTGGGGGGGGGGAGAACTTGAAGGGAGTCCTGAGCAAAAAAGTGGTTGATGAGGCGGGTGTTAATAGGAGGACTGTGTGATCTGGTTCTTGGCTAGCAGGTGACGGTATAGTTATTTTGAGGGCCGATGTGTGCATCCTGCATGATCTACATAAAAGAGACGAAATTAGTCCACAAAAATAGAACTTGGACGGCCTTTCGTAATGCGAGGGAAGGTGACGTGGTTTTGTGAAAACAAAGCCAACAGATGTTTTTATCCCCGCTATAAAATTGGCCCTGCATGTTTTATTAGAATCGCGGTCTCCAGTAGGCCTATTTTCAATTTATTTTGCTTGATCATCCGTCCTCAATTTATGGCATGCATAAACAAAACTTGTTATTTCAGAAAGTAGTGAAACTGTTCTTTAGTTCTTAATACAACCTATATAGGGCCTACCATTTTGCTAAAAAATGACAAATATTGCCTGAAGTCCTAAACCACAAAATGCCTTTTAGCTCTTGATAAGTTGAATGGCACTTCAATTTTCTAGTAACACATTTAAGTTCTTAAATCGCCCGTTGATACTGCAGTTCTCAAATGGGACTCTCGTTCTCAGACGGGTACTTTGGTTTTCAAATGGGCCGTCATATAGGCACCGGAGAGCCCGTTTGTTTCGCATGGATCTGGATCTCGATTGGTGATCCCAAAGCTGGTTCACTTTATCCATTATGTGGGTTCCGCTGTGAGTTCAGTGAAGCAACGTCAGATCACTGATCGCAACTCAGATCCACGTGAAACAAACAGGACCTTAGTCATAGCTAAACCTGTTGTCGGCTCATTCCTTTGCACTCTACAGAAATCCCCCAAATTGTGTAACACCACTACCGCATGTTGCTAGCCCTGTACGTATATATCCAACCAAAGGTGACTGGCTCTCGCCATAGCATGTGCTTGGACCCGGGTATGCCGCCCGTGTTCCCTTTGATCCCCCGCCGTCCGTCACTCATCGGGCCAGCCACTCCCGGTGGGGTGTAAGGGTGACCCCCACAGGGGTGTAAAGGGTGACCGGGCCCCGTTGGGGTTGCAACCGGGCATGCCTACTCCATGTTCCCGACCCTTGGGGCCACGGCACTGGGGGAGAGAGGGAGAGAAGGTATTGATATGGTAACGTGGGAGGAAAATGCATCGGCCGGTTATTAATGCAAGTGCCAACGACGGCTTGGACTTGTTTTCTGCTCCTCGCGTGTTTATGCCTGGGTAATTGCTTTCGAAATGTTTGTTGCCTGGCCTGGTTGCCTGGTTAGGAACGGTACTTTTGAGAGCTTGTCGTTACCCGACTGGATGTTATGCATCATTCACGACGCGGTGGAAAGATGCCGCAATAGACCCTTTCACTAATTAATTCACAGTTATGCAGGCATGCGCACTAATGGCCTTGGCGGCAAGGGCAATTGAAAATGTACATGGGTGCGATTTTGATCATTTTCTCTCAGGTTTTCTGGCTTTGTTCGCCATTTTTTTTCTTTTAGTGCTCTGTAAAAAGACTTAACGATCGTGATTTTTCCTGTTCGCACGAGATTAAGCGGGAAAAATCCTGCTTAGATTAAAAACTAATAGCAAAAACGATTTAGTGGGATTTCTGGAAAAAAAATGAACAAAGCCTGAAAACCTGAGAGAAAATTATCAAAATCGCACCCCTGTACATCTTCAATGGCCTTTGCCGCCAAGGCTATTTGTGCGCATGCGTGCATAATTATGAACTTATTAGTGAAAAGGTCTATATTTCTGCATATTTTGAAGTTCCATAAGGGTAGATAGAAAAGGAGGCCACACTGAACGACACGCGTCATATGCCCATTGTACTCAAAAGAGTACATGTTGCTGGTTATTTCACTTGTAAACTTACAGTTTATCCCATCATAGTTTCACAACAGACCGCTAAGGGAAATGTCCGAATGATCGTGCGTGTGGTTTCAACTCAAAAAAAAAAAAAACTCCCGGAATCTCTCGACACCAAGCCGAGCTCCGGTCAAGTGTTCGCAACCCCTTTTCACTGGGCATGTTTCTTGATGTACGACACAGCCTTAGCCCAGACGGATTGGCGATTGGTAGGACTTGGGGGGAGTAGGCTCGCTCGCCTGCCAGCCTACTAGCCTGCTACACGGACAGATGCGATTGTCATTGTCGCCCTGAGTCGGCAGACTTTCTTTCTTCGTTTTTTTTTCCTTGTGGTCGATTCTGGCGGTTTCTCTCTTTGTGTTCAGCCTGCTGACAGCCATTAAGTCGCCTGGGGTTTGGCTCGGGTGGCACCGTCATTTATTGTAGCTGAAATCAAATACGAAAACATTTCTTCTTAGTGAAAATAGCGGCCTCGCGCGCGTACCGTACCGGTCAAATTTAAACATAACCTTAGCTTTTCTAAGTCACAAATTCTTTCAGTTTTTGTAAAGCAGGTGCATTAAAGAAACCAAATCGGGTCTCCATACTTTCCTGTGGCTAAAGATCTTCGTTAGCGCTACGAGACCTCTCATCTGTAATTAGCCATTAACAACTAAGTGAGATCGAGGCTAAACTGTGAGGGCGCTCGGTCTCACTCTGCAATGTAGCTCCCGTGATCCTTTTTCAGTGCAAGTCAATACAGAACATGCGCAGTCGAGAGATTGCATCACGATGTTTGCGCAGTGGGACAGTCTAAATAAGGCCTGTTGTGACTCCTTTCAGATTCTTGGGGTCGAATCTGACATAAGGGGATCCAAACCTTTTGAACTCATCAATCGAGCATTGTATACACAAAGAAAAGGCTTTGGGATTGAATCGAAGGTAATCGTTGGCCATTACACTTAACATGGAACTGACTGTCATTTTTTTCAGGCTTTCCGCATTTCGAATTCACAAATAGTGCAATCTGTTCCCATTTTTCTACAGGTTTGGTTTCAGAACCGTAGGTCAAAGGAGAGGCGTATGAAACAACTCAGTGCCCTGGGAGCGAGACGACACCACTTCTTTCGAAACCCAAGGCGCATGCGCCCACTTAGAGGGCCTTATGACGTAGAAAACAACCCGGATGTCATGGGTAGCCCGCCATTCAATTATGACCACGGTAAGAAATGGAAAGCGCTTTGCACAGTTTTAATGAAATTTAATATTTGCGTTGTTGATTGCCAATTCGCCTCTAAATTTGCCACAGCCACGTTGTTTCCAGCTAATCAAGGGGATAGGCCTAATCGAGTATGTTCAGTCCAGTCAAACGATCGGTTTTAGTGCCCTATTGTCTCGACCTTGACAAAACCCTGCGCGTGCACTGTTCATCCAAAATACTGCACACAAAACTATTTCCTGTTGAACATGATGAAAACTTCAAGGTGAGCTCTTGTTGAAGAATTGGTCTCATAGTTATAATCCTCACCGCCATTAGAGATCACATCAAAATAAAATTACGGGAAAAAAAGAGTTATTCACTGCTTACGATAGTGAATGCTTCCTGTAAAAGCAAGTCCACCGATTTCATGACTGACTGAGGCAGCAGACATGAAGAGCACTCTTGCTTCTTTAACACGCCGTCTCACCATAAAGCTAAGGAGCACCGATTAATCAAAACTACATACAGTTGGAAATTGATCGTAAGGAAGGAAAGAAATCTCGGTTAATGCTCCTTCATTGCATATTAATTTGCCGACGACTGTCTAATGTTTATGTATTATTCAAGGAGCCCGTCGAGTGCAGACGTGTTTAGATTTATTCGGCGTATACATATACAGTCATTTGTCACTGGGGAGAAAAGGCCAGTCGTTTAACGTCGTGAAGGCGTGTGTGCGGAGCTGGGTTATAGTGTACTGAAATTCTGATCATTTGAATAATACTGAAAGGAAAGGGTTGCAGTTGTTCAGCGGTGAAATTTTTAAAAATTGAAGTTTGAAGTGAGATTGGCAATTGCGACTGTTATAATTGTTTAAAATTCTTTCTGGACAAAAGTGCCAGTTACGTCATTGTGGGGTACCATACATCGAAATAACGTTTCCTCCTTTATAGGGTCTGCTCTGTTTACGTCACAGTCTCGTTTTTCGTACAAATGGCTGCTAAAACTATGGTTGGCCGTCGGGACAAAAGTAAAAGAATAATTTATAAATTATTGAAAAATCCCACGCAACTTTCACAACACCAGATAATAATACACGTGTTACTAAATACCAATTGAAATACACCTGTAACACTTTTTAAAATCAACGAAACAAAATCCATTTCGAACGTACTGGAGGTAGAATCCAAAACCAACCAAAAGGTGATATTTCTGCAAACTTTGGCCACCCATTCAAGTTCTAGGCAAAATGAGAGTGGTCTATATGCGGGTTTGCATGAATTCTCTATACAGACGCGCAGTAGTTTAACCACTTGGTACTGAAAAATCAATATGTATGTACGGAAAAAGAGAGGATCGGTATTATATTTTATTTGGAAACACAGTCCAAAAGATTTGCCTGTTACAAATTGAACTCACATTCTTCAGGGGCATTTTTCGTGTTTGTACTCAGCCTAGCTGTTTTGGTTTGAAAACTGTACACTTTAGCCTAGATGGGAGCAAGTCTGCAGCATCTGCTACCATAGATTGTGATACATGTGAGCTTCAAACTATTTCAAGTTGAATAGTGCTAATCTCCAGAGATCCACGTTTGGCTGCCTCCAAAGTTCATTTAACACCCTGCGTCGGGCGACACCCTTGCTCTTAACACAACCACCTTTACCCCAGGGACAGTCGCCCGCGCGACGCCATTTTCCGCCGCAAGTCAGGCGTGTGCCAGTTCGGCGATGTATGCGGTGCAAAGAGCTAGAGTCACCACCTCGTACATTCGAGCATAATGATGAGCGATCCTTGGGACTTTCACACCTTGGCTGCTCATTATGCAGGCTAGGAGTTCGTCAACCTTGTACAGCCGAGCTTTGTGAAGAGCGACCATGCTGTCACACATTATACCTGGATGGGGCATTGTGTCACAAAAAGGCGGGAATAGTGGGGTAACTTAGAGCTAGGACACAGATTCAGTTTTCAAAAGAAATGCCGTATTTATACACTCGAAAGTGTGCCACTCAAAAGCCCATAGAACCAAAAAAGTTTGACCATTCAAATCTACGCAGCGGTAATACTGTGAAAAGATTCGAATTCAATGAACAAAAATTTGACAAATGCACGTTCAGAAAAAAAGGCCTTGTAATTTCTGGCTTGTTTGAGCATGGTAGCATAACTCGGACGGGGTTGACTTGTGATTTATGGACAGGCGGGCTTTGTTGGGTGAAAAAGCCGAAACACTTGCTGAGATATAGAAAGCGTATCGCGCCATAATGAGCGTAAGCCATGTGTGAGGCTGACGAAAAGTTGGCTTCTGTTCTCCCGTTAAAAGCCACGCTCGATCGCTTCTCGATCCCCCGGACAATTGCGCTACCATAAAGTGCCGAAAAGAGATCAAAAACAGGATAAAAAATAACAAATCCTAGGCCTGGGGGCCGAAAGCAAACTGGACGGGGGAGAAAAAATGATGATTGTATATGATTGAACAGTTAGTGAGATAAAATATACTTTGTTCAGACTGTTTTGAGGTGTAAACGAAAATTGTGGGGGTTGATGCAATTCTGCACCGTCCTTGGGGAAGAAATGCAGGTATTGTGTAGTCTGTGCGCGTTCCAAACATCTGCGTGATGCGGACATGGCCGAGGATTTCATATATAGCGTTATTCTGCTGCAAGGTGGAAGCGGGCTTATCACGAGCCTAATGCACGACTCAGCAATGGCTACTGAGTACACTACAGGGAAGGCAGCCAAGGTCCATTGATCATGCACAAAAAAACGCAGCAATAGGTTTTTCATTCCCAAGTCAAGGGTGGGGGGGAGAAAAGCTGGACTCAACAAAATGTAGTCACCTCTTGCGTTTGTCTTTATCCCACTTCGATCTAACTTAACAGAAAGTGGTGAATATTCTTTTGTGGACGCATATTATGCTCCAAACTGGAAAACTTCCTGTTTCTAACTGAGAACGTTGTAACATGCACTGGACGTATGCCTCCCTTGGAAACGTTTACAAAAAACAAATAGGAGCTGTCGTCAACTGGTTGAAGTGTGTAATACAGACGAAACAACTGGTGTTTAGTTTACATAATGCATGTGTATCTACTGCTTGAATCCAGTTTGAACGTTGGAGGCGTTTTCCCCGCTAGTTCACTTGTTTTGAAAAACACCTAAAGCTTTTTTTCCTCAAAACACCTGTGGGTAATAATGTGCTTTCTCTGTACGTTTGGGGGACTTCTGAATCGGTGCAACAGTCCGTGAAAACTTTCTTAAATTCTCGATCAATCATTCTTCGGCAGAGATGACAGTCTGTCCCCGAGGCTCGCCTGCTGTGGGCCCCCGTACCCACTGCACTTTTGTGCGCTGAAATCCGGCGAACAAAACCCGGCCAAGAGCTGCATCAATGCACCCATTGTTAGTCTTGTTTCAAGCTTGAAGTGCGATCAACACCGAAAAGTGCACGCTGCACCCACGGAAAATAAAGCAAACTTTGTGGTTGGTGTCCACTGCGACCCAGAGCTCACCGATAAACAATGATACATTTTCCACACTTCCTTTCACCTCTCTATATCTAACTGGAACACACAGAGTGTCTGTCAAATTACATGTAGCACATGTATACAATTCCCATGTGTGTATTGTTTTCCCTCACTTGGTCACATTGCCTTTTAATGAAGAGACTGAAAAGATATTGGGCGTAAATAATTATTCATTCAAGAAACAGCCGTCGCACCACATGCACCCATAAAGCCGATGGTAGAATCATTGGCTCTTGTGTCTCCAATGGGGGTTATGGAGGTTAGCGCGCCCCCAACCTTGCAATCCTTTGATGCGCCGCCATGGTGCAGGTCCCGCTGGTCCTTGTCGCGTTACATAGTGGGCGGTGCTTAACCTGGCGGTTCCCGTTTGTGCGAGTCCTGTGGGATCACAAAAACCTATTGCGCGCCTTAAGTATCAAAAATAGATTTTACCAAAATTCCATAAAGATTGAATGTCGTCATATCAGGTATATCGGCTGCTAATTTGCTGTCTTTAATTCACTCCTTTATATTTTTCCTTATCACAACGTGTCTTTAATTCTTTACTCCAATTTCTATCCTGTCTTTCAATCGGTTGAGCTGTGTATTTGCTTTTTCCCCCTTGATATGCATGATAGTTGATTTGGAGGGAAAGTGGCACAAGGAAAAACCAATTCAGGCTATTTTCTCACATGCAACTCATTTTGAGTTAGATGTTGGCTGGCTAAATTTCTCCCATCTACCGGACAGAAGAAGGTGTGCTGACAAACAAAGTTCTCCTCTCACCCGAATTTCCCCCTTTATTACCCATTTTCAACCCACCTTCCTTTCATAATTCTTTGGCTGATGGTTAATTCTTTACCAATCAGGCAATTCTTTACCTCCGTACCGCGGCGAAATCCCTCATCAAACACGGCGCCGTGACACCCTGGCAGCGTCCACACGATGCGTGTATGCACACCCGCTCGGTGTAATGTTAAATAACGTGACATTAAACATTTACATGTCATCGGCTAATTTAGGGGCAGCAATGCAGCGCCTGAACCGTTACCTTCTTTGTGTCATTTCGAATCGCTATGGTCTGTCGAATATTCCTGAAAAACCGCGCAGCGTTGATAATCCCTCGACTAAGTTGTTTCCTCCGCGTTTTTCCCAACTAAGCCATAAAATCGACTGCTTCCACGTGTTTTAATGTCAATTATCACATTGTTCCGTTGGTTTTATCGTCGCCAGTATTCCACGCATTTTGGATGTGAAACGGAACGCAACAGTGATCACGTTCTGCATCGTCATTTTTCCAAGGGAATTCGCCAGGTGCAAATGGAAGACAAAGTCTTATTAACGATCCGCTGGCTTTGTTCACATCAGTTGTTGCCAACAAAATCTGGATGTCTTTTATTGTTGGGGGACAATTGTCTTTACGAGCAACAGATGGCATCTAATCCATCCGCATTAGGACGAGAATAAAAATTACATTACCACATGATGTGACTTTTTCATGCAAAAAGTCATATTTTAATCAAATATTTTTTGGGGGGGTCTTCGATTTCTACGACGACATTTTGCCGCCTTTTTGTGCCCCTCTATCCCTGGGGCTAGAAAACATCATGGTTGATTAAAAGCCCGCACGAATCGGGCAAATCCGGCCAGTTTATCTCCACCGTAACGGGTTGCAACTAGAAAAATAATTCGCAGATGCCCTGTGGGTACTGTCGGCCGTGGCTCGGCGTCTATGACGCGGGATCGATATTATGAACGACACCTGATAAATTTTGCGGTGTAATGTGAGAAATCAGTCCTCATTACAGGGTAAAATCGTTGTCCGGAGCAGGGCTAGTTCCGGGTCAAGACATATTTAACTTTCTGCTATACTTGGCCTCTTTTGGGATTTTGCCTTTTGTTTTTTCTCTTGTGAAATTAAAAAATGAATTTTACTGAAAAAGATTACTATTTAGAGAATGTTCCTTATGCTAATGATGATAGGGCTTACGACGCTTGTTTTTGTGACTGACATGGAAATGGGCAGAAAAGTCGCGTGCGTCCGCATACAAATCCACAAAAACGACATGATCGTCTTATTTCGCGTTGGTGTATAACTCATCCCACATGGGTGTACGTGTACGGTATACTGGATGTGCGTTTGATCGTTGGGCATGTTGGGCAGGATTGTAGTGCACCTGCCAGCGTGTCAAGTACCAGTGAATACCCGAGTATTCTCTCCATACGATTTTCACAGGCACCAATAGCACGACCAGTTCATTCCAATGTTCAGTGTTATCTTCTAAAACACACTGGCCTCCCACATTATACACAAAACTCGGTGAAAATATTCATTGTTTTTTAAAACTGTTAACACTAGAGATTTTGTGCTAGATGTTTAAGGATGATTTCCTTCACTGTTCCCAGGTCATTTTACAACCCCAACATGCCTCTTAACCTGTTTTGCAGAAATGGTTGGAACTCTGTGTGGACTGGCTTAGTCCACACAAGGTTCAAACAACCCACATTATGCGGACGTCTTTTGTTCACGGGTCCACACTTGGTATGTAAGTTCTGTACACACTGTCCCATAGACCCAGCACAGGTACTTAGCACCGAGGACAATAGACTAACCACTGAGGACAAGGAAATATCCTTTGCTCCCGTTGTGTTCTGTCCTCTGGAGAGATTTCTTAACGCAAGAATAAAACTTGGTTCAGCAGCTGTCGTCATGTAATATTCCACTAAAAAAAATGACACGAGGACCCAATGAATTCCCGGCAAAGCCTGAATAGGCTTTACAAAATGCGTGCCACTGCGTCAAGCTGACGTGCCGGGAACACCCCCCCTCCCCAGAAATGTGGTGTATTTTTCAGCATACGGTACCCTGTTCGGCCTAATGGCGTCGGTGGTTCCGTGCGTGCCCGTTTCTTGTCGTCATTTCCACATCGACGCAGCTGGCAAAGTCGTTGGCCACTCGACATAATTCACAAGCCCTCCTGTATCGCTAACCTGAAAGCATTCTGACACCGCTTGAAGCCTTCGAGCTCAACACGCACATACCCCTGGCCTTTTGTTTTTTCTCAGACTGCATTTCAAAATTCAAGCCGCCACTTCGGCCACTTCGCCCCCTCCCCAGCGCTTACACACTCCGACGCACTTTGTATCCTAAGTATTTCACACATTCTTTTCACACCGTCTGGCAAAAAAGTATGCGATTCGCGTGAACGAGCCTACTCGTGCATGGGTTCAGTTCGAAGTTGTTTAATAAGAAAATGGAGAGGAATGCGACTGGCTTGTTTTTTAGAGGTGTGATCGACGAATGATGAATCACCATTGGATAACCTGTAACTCACCTGTACCATCTTGAAAAAAGTATCACTCTGTCATGTCAAAAACGCAACAAAAATGCATTATAATGCAGTGCAATACTGAAAAATAGTTTTAATAAAAAAGTGTTTTCTAAACTGTACCTTTCGAACGTAAAAGCACAGAGCCTTCAAAGTTTTATTTCATGAGTATTGTTTCAGGGCAATTACATTGATTAACGTTAATACCTGTTTTATACTTTTTTCTGCAAAAGTGTTTGGAGACTGTCGTACAAAATTCATGTCAGATGAGAAAGAAAAGTTCTGTCGATCAAAAGAGGTCGTTTCATTTGGGGCGGTTCACCGTTTGATTTAGACATTCAAATCTCAATTCCCCTTCCCCGCAGTCGACAGAGCCCGTAGTCTTGTTCTGTCAACTCGAATATCCAAGGCACCCATCATTCCGGCGTTTGATTGATGTATCTGGCAGAGACCGGAAGAATACATCAAATTCCAGGCCGTGCATCCGCGCCGTTTTCCCCGTCACGGCCTGGCAGTCACCGTCGGCAGATCCGCGTAGTTCGTAGTGTGGGCCCTTTCGGCGGCATCTGCCTCGTGGACTGCGCTGTGCCTAGAAAAGTGTTAACCCAACGCACTGAACGTCCCAGGGGGATGCTGACGCAAGTTGAGGAGAATGAGAACGAGAGGGGGGACGGGGGACGGGGGAGAGCCTGCCAGGATCCTCTCCCCTTGAATGGACCATGGGTGGCTGCGTCCATGCCAGGCCCCCCTTCAGTTCGTGCCACTGGAGTCCCCAGAGGGTCAGCTTGGGATGCGTGGGCCTCCATGCGTGCATGCAGCCGTGGACTAATGCTCCACGCCGGGGATACCGCTGCTCCCGAGGGGGATGCTGGGTGAGAAGACAACCGTGCGCACGCGAGATCTCCCCCGTTATGCTCTACCGAGTTGCCGCTCGCTTTTCGCGGGGCTCCATCTGTGACCCGCTAAAAATACATGTATAGCCAAGAAAATAAAATGCGACTGGAAACCGCCATCCATGGGAAAATGCCGTGTGGGGATAGCTTCACTAATCCCCGCATTAAAGTTGGAAACAACGTGACTGTTTGCGCAGTAGTGGTGCAGCCAGTAATGAACACAAAACAAACTTAAAAAGCAATTCCATGCATGAATACTGTATTGGTCTAAATGCCCGAGAGATGTTTGGCCCAAAGAACGTCCCATAGTAATTTATTTAGCACTATGGAAAATGAAATGAAACAGCTGTGGATTCTACAAGAAGGTGAAGTAAAGATGTTGAAGGCAAGATCAAAAGCTTGAACGTTAGGAGATTTTTTAACCCCTTGTTGTGGGTAACATGCATGACCGTCTTTTGTGAAAATGATTTATTTTGAAGAACTGGAAACTGTCTTTAAAACTCATGATCAGCATGTCATGCTCTTAACGAGATTGATCCCCAGATTCCAAGTACTGGATCATAATAATGAATAATAATATTATTATTCTTCACTCTTCTTCTCGGTGTGTTTGCATTTAGATGGAGCGCCTGGTGATTACTATCCACAGGGTTACTACGACTTCTTCCCTGGTCACCAGCCTCCCCCGGACCACCAGGGAGAGCCGCTCGCCTACATGGGCACTCCGGTCTCCCAGCACAACCCCCTGACCAGCCTGGAACAGCCGTTGCATCCCAACATGGGTGGCCTCCCTCCGGAAGGAGCACAGCAGTTCGGCATCCCCCACAAGGAACTGAGTCCGAGCCCGGAGCCTCCGATGTCGATCGGGCACAGCGGGGACGGGTACCGACAAGGTGACAGCCGGTTCATCGTCACGAGGGCCGGCCTGCCTCAGGGAGGGCCCCTCAACGGGTACGGCAGGGGTGTCACGCAAGAACTTGTTGGTGAGGTGTGGTGACCCTCAGACACGAGACTATAGCACAACTTCACGCAAACCATAAATAGACAGTCCAATCAGGCCACTGGGTGCACGTACCAATGTAGCAGATGCAGACCACTACATCACAATGTGACTCAATTACCTCTTAGCCTTGACTGGATCATGAGATTTTGTGTTGGTGTCGTAGCTGGAAAATAGACTAATGCATCAGACCGAGCCATGAGGAATATGTGGTATCAACCATGAGGTTAAAGGCTAGGATAGGCATCTGCACATCAGAAACAGACTTTTTATAGTTTCTTCCATGGCGTAATGGCACCTTGCGTAGCCTCACTCATTTGTGGACCTCAGCCATGGGAGGTTTTGTCTGCCTGTCAAACATTGGCTCGGACAACCAACACTTGGGGCGAGTTGCTCGACAGATTTTGGGGAAAGCCAGACGCCAGAGCTGCATTCAAAATAAGTTGGGATTGGTTAAGAGGTTCCCGTAATGAGGCCTCATAATACAGTACCTCACGTTGTGCTTGTCTTGCGTATGTTTGGCCGCTTTCAAATCATGCTGTCTCGTGGCTACGTCTTTAGTTTCTGCCGTTAACGCGCTACAGCTGAGCTGCTTTAGCCGCAGACAACAATGCACTTGGGACAAGGCCTTCTCAACACTCAATCATGAGACGTTTCTGAAGTTTTCATTTCATATCGCTAATTATTTTGTGGGTTAGATTATTGAGCACGAGAAAGGGAAGTTTAACATTTTTCAACCAACAGCAAAAAGATCATGATTCGAGTTTACCAAATTATGATATCACCTCCCGCCTTGTTAATGCAAGGGATGTTACTTTCAACATTTGGACATTTCCTGTGGGTTTAGATGTTAATTTTTTCCCTGTAATTTTTAAGCAAACATCTTTTAATGTGATCAATAACTCCTACTACTACTCGGAACGTTTGCTGACAGCAAAGTTGCTTAACTGGCGGAGCAACATATGGGTTGTGTGTGACCATTCATCAAAAAACACCATGCGATCTTGACGCAAATCACCAAAAATTCCCTTAAAAATGGACCAAAAGATAGAGATCAGCATCTTGTTTTATTCGACTTGCTGTTCAAAGTTATGATAAATCATTATTGTCGAGCTATTTCGCTACTTCTTGTCCATTATTTTGTTACCATTCCTTGTGAAGATTGCTATAAATCTCAGTACTAGTTTGATTTGATAGGATGGTTCATCCGACATCTTATGTGAAGACGATGACGTGGATTTCTGTTTCTCAGTACTTTTCATAAGTCTGCATTCATTCTTGTATGAGTTTCAACGTCTGTGGTACAGTAAAAAGAGTTTTACACAATGTAAACATTGTAATGTATGAGAGAACCTATTTTTTCTGGTCAATGTTCCACCGTCAGTGTTATATAGCATGTAGCAAAAGTCACGAGATTTATGTCAGCCAATCAACATGTTTCACTTCACGCGTCAAGTTTGATTTTGTCAATCAGACGGCTGTAATCCCTCAGCTTAGAAATCTGATTGGTGGTTATTGTTTGTGAATGACGCTCAGCTGGCAGAAGTGTCACGTGCTTAAAAGGGTGACTTGTAATTGGATGTCAGTGTAAACTATGAAAATAATTTGGTCTGTCTTTGCGAGGTGGGACGGAATACTTGTATATTTGTGGCCACTGGTGCAAGATAATAAAATGTACTATTTATGTCAAGTAAAATTCAAAATGGCCTGATATTTTCTGTTCTTCTCCACTAATTGCTCGTCTCGTGGTTTATGTCGTTCTCTCTACTGACCCGAGTTAACCTTCATCACGTGACGACAGCGTTAGTATCCGTAGGCCTACTCCGAAGCTAAGCTGGGACAGAAAACAACATTTATTAACTGAAAACTTCTTAAAGGTAGCATACATCCAATCTGCAAGCCGCTCACTTTGCTGGTGTGTTCACGGCAACAAACGAGGGCCTGCCGTATGACGTGAAATAATTTATACAAGACAGCCCAGTTTTCGCTTGTCTTTGATCGTCATTTGAAGATTACATTAAAACCTTTGTTTTCCGCATGGGCCCTTGTAATTTCCGTTACAACAGGTGAATAGGGACAGAGTAGCTTTTCCAGATGCCTTAAATAGAACGAATGCCTTTGGAGGGTTGCGTTTCGTTTTTTAACGGAATTGGCAATGTCTGTGGAATGTCTGCAGAATGTCCTGAAATGTCTTTGTCAACACGTTCCCCCCCATGCATACCTAATTACATAACCACAATGATGAGGAAGAGTACTACTGTATCCGAATCACTTGACCCTGAGTGGGAAAAACCGACACATGTACCTAGTCATAATTATGTATACCCGTATGGAAGCTGCTAGCAGTGGCCGTAGCCGTGTCCATAGTGTGTAACACAAGTAACTGCTGGCCATAGTCAAGTCATTTGGATACGGCTTAGGTTACAGCACGGGGAAGCTGGGTGCATGCAAGCTTACGATGGGTAACAGAGATGCAGTCAGACTCACTTCATTTGGAGAATTTTAATAGCAAACTACATGGGAGGAGGCGCAGAACTACAACCTGTTGGCAGTAATAATCGGCCGAGCCTGGTGTAAATCCTGGACGAAGAAAACAGTGGCTAGAGGTAGCGTTTGTCGTCGTCATGTCATGGGATTGGCAGATAGCTCTACAAGGCATGCAGACGTGGAGCTGTTGGAAGGTGGGTAGTTGCAGACGTATGTATGAATTAGCCCTCGCACACCATGGAGACATAAAAACACCCTCCATGCTCACACTTCGACTGCGTGAAGCCATTTTCTGAATGTGACATTAAACGAACCATAGTTACCGCCGAATTACAAGAACGCTATCTGTACCATGTATGGGCCTTTCGGTACCGATACTTCAGCCCATATGAAGTTCCTTACGGTCCACTGGCAGGATTCTAGTTTGTTAAACATTGTAATGAAAGTGTGCAGGTGTTGATAAATGCAGGGTGTGAATGGTTGCATCACCTGCAATTTCCCTTGTCTGGTTGACCCCAAATACTTAACGCCACGATTTGGCAAATACCATGGTACAATTAAGTCTCCTCCTGAAGATCAGTCTGGTGTGTTCTTAAAACGGTGTAGATAATAAATGAGATGCAAGTACCTCGGGATGCATTTGAGCCAGGAATGTCCCTACACAAACTAAGGTAATTCCAAATACCACTACTGTAACAGTAGGCTGTGGGGTACAGACAAGGGATGATCATGCTCGTCAGATGGCCAATGAAAACAATTTAGAGGGCGCTATTCACAGTGAGCAGGCCGACGCGAATCCATAGCGCTCCCTACAAAGTACATGAATAATTTTGCCATCTGTAACTGCAAGGACCAGTTTTTATCTAGTTCGATTCTGACGTTATGGAGTTCTGTCTATAGAGTTAGTCATGAATTATGTAAGTGGCCCAATAAAAGTTCTGACAACGCTTTTCACGGTCATCCCTGATTTTGTGGTGGAAAATGTGAATATTTTCATCTAAACGTATTGGCAAAAGTCGCACCGTATTGCGCGTCGACCACTGGCATCCGTATTTTTTTTTCAGATCGTCTACTTTAAAGAAAACATTGCGGTGGCCGCTTTTTAGACAAATTGGATTCGATAGAGTCAACTGGCACAAGCTCTCTCCCAACATACGCAGCCTATATTTCAACCCTCTGCATTAGCACAATGAATTCTATATGGCCAAGCGCATTATCGGCAGCCAACAAACACGCATTGGGGGCCAAATTTAATCTAAACATATCTATAAAGGTTGTGATGTTTCAGCTGGTGGGGTTTCCTCCCCTCCGCTCCTGTTTACAGAGCCCTGATTTTGGGGAGGTCCGTGGCCAATTCCTCGGGGAAACTTGTGCGCAGAAATTCGGTCATGAGCCCGGGCCGCAGGAGCACAGTGTTTCTCGGTATAGCGTTGTCGGGGTGTCTGCCGCTGCTATAAGTTGACGCTGAGCTGGGAGGCCGAAAATAGGCATTTGTCCATTAGTTTGCTTTTGTTGTGAGTCATTTTGCTCGCATGAAAAAAGAGCCACTGAGAGTTGGTACTTTCATTAAATCCCAGACATACACTTTGCTGCATTTGAATCGAGGGCGTAAAAATGTACAGTTATTTTCGGAACAGGGAATCTAGCAGTTTGAGTTTCAGCTGTTCGAGGATTATATACTTATACTGAGTTTCCATTTCCAGAAATTTGTTTTAGATTTTCAGTTCCGACGAAAACAAGTAGAGATGGTTGGAATGAATCATCTGCAGCTTATGTGGGACTGAAAGGTACATGTTTTAATTTGGCAATACAAAGTACATGTACATCGTATTTGTGTGTCAGATTTCCTGAACTCCCTGGTTCAAATCAAATACCGCAAAGATGAATTTTTCATGTTCAATTTAAAAGTGGTTTATTTACCTTGACAATTTTGACATATTTCCCTTGTAGTTAGTTGATATAATCAGCTAGTTTAACGACTCATCTTTATCTTCATACTGTACAGCAGCTGCCATACCCTAAAAATATCCGAAAATCTGGATCCAAGTTTACCACAGTAAGAAAAAGTGTGTTCCTCCATAAATTATGTTTGCGTCTCCCTCAAAATCATTGGCATATTTCAAAGTGACATGTTTGCGTAGTTTGCATTTTGGTTCGTCACAAACACTTGCTTGTCTTTCCGGGATGTTTACATTTTGCGTCACGGTTATTGAAGTTTGCCGCCAAAAGAAAATCAACATGGCGCAGCTTTTGGTTACGTTTCTTTTAAAGCGACAGGTACAAATAATCGACGTATGATGAATGAACATTGTGCTACACAAGAAATGTTTACCCTTGAATCACAACCACATTTGCATTGTTGCATCGTCACTTTTTTTTCTCATTTCCCCGCTGAAATTCGCGATAAGAAAATTCCTGCGTCTGTATCCTTCGCCTTAAATCTTCATCTCTTAAGCCCCTTTGTCAATAGTGTGGTTTTAGGTGAACACAAACCTACAATTATGTTTTGGCGCCATGTGAAATCCGACTCTGTGGTTAATGTTTTAACATTTGTGGAATTTTGGGGCCTCGTGCGAAACTTCTCCATCCGCGCCGACTACGATTTGGCAATTTCAGTCCGGATGACGCTGTGTGTATCAGTGCTGGTCAAAAAATACGATACAGTATTTCACATGTCAACTGTCATGCACTTTCTCACAGAAAGTTGGGCGGATGATAGTCAGACCAACAATGGGCGTTTAGTCACCTAATTTTTTGTAGTGGTTCTCTATAATTAAACGTAGTTTTCCATTGTGTCCGGACATTTAATGAAATATGTGAGCCACTTTGAAGGCCATTCCCATGATAAAGTTAATGAAAGACACTGAATATAAAAATGTGGAAAATTCTTGCGATTTTAAACAGGCCTGAAGTCTGTAGAGCGTGTATGTCTTCTCGCTCACACTAATTATGACCACCACTTCCATAAATATGTCTTGGGTCGGTTATTTTCAATAGCTGTTAACATTTAAGAGTGTTTATCTTTTCTGAAGTGCCGTTTGCTCTGCACGCCCAAACCGGTCCCCACCATGCACCACCGCTGCGTGTTATCACTCAGACATGCCTGTGATGACGCGTCTGTTCGGGTGGTCATGATAGCTCGCTGCACAGCACGTGTCATCGTGGCGTCTGCGTATACACAATTGAGTGAACCGACCCAGTTTCTGAATTGGCGTATAGCCGGGGCTGGGGGTTGATTTCTATCCCAGTTAAAAATCGAAAGAAATCGAACTTCTCCATTGGTTGTAATATGGCCAATCAACTGTGCACTTTCACACAAAATGATCCTCCTCCAAGTACCTTCCTGAAGTTAAGTTGGCCGGAGTCAGGCTACCAATCCAATGGCTGGCAAGAGAGGACAAACTGAGAAAGAAAAATTGATCAGCAACCACGGCATCAGCTAAAAACTCAATCTCTGTGGAAATTCTGATGCTAGTCAACCTTTGAAGTCGCAGTTTGAGCTCAATTCTATATCGTACATGTTAATCTCCCCCTTACTACCATGTGTAGGCTTAACCTTGCGCAGCCGGTCCAATGGCATAGCCAGGGGGGGGGCAATTCCTGGTGCCCCCAGGTGCCCCCTCACTAAAAAAAAAAACCCGGATGAATGGATAATGAAGAAGGCTAACAAAAGCTTGCCCCCCCAAAAAAAACCAATGAAAGTTGATGCCCCCATAAGATGCTGGTGCCCCCCTGTGGCCCCCACTAGTAAGATCCTGGCTACGCCACTGAGCCAGTCTTGTCAAGAGTTTGGGTCGTGGCTCTTGTGGATGTTAATTTCTAGAAAACTTAGCGTGAATGTCTGCATGTGGCGAGTGTTTTTATGTCATTTTCTTCCCCGCTGCATACTTGCTCATTACTCGTTAATGGACCGTGAGGTTGAACTGTGTATAAAAAGAGGACTTTTTTAACAGTATAACCTTTTCCCGGTTCTCGTAATCAAAATCTCGAGTATTTGTGTTATTTATTTTGCATGCACCAGTCTTCCGATAATTGAATCGTCAACAATACCTGAAATGTCAGTTCTCGTGTGGCTAGAAAATCTCGAGAATGCATAACAGCTTTTGTCACTGGTCAGAAATATGACCGAGGCAGTGTGTCCGGTTGGTCTTGAGTCCTTTGGACATTTTCTCAAGAGGTTGTTCAGTCTAGCAGACCTTGGGTCTCAAGCGCCTCCAACCTGGCGTTTTAATAACTTCCCTGCCCGCAGCCTGCCCTAGAGCGCGTGACTCCTGCAATTTCAGCCCAGGGAAGAACCGTGGGAGATGCCGGGAGGATGTTGTAATAACAGCGAGAATCGTCTCGACCCGTCCCCGTGACAATAGGCCTCGCAGCGGGGGGCGCTGTCAGCTCGGGCACGCCTGCCACGCGACTTCTTTCCCCAGCGGTAACCTTGGCGACATCTCTCGTTTATTGTTTCCGCTTGCCAATGCCGCATCGGCCTTGGAGCTTCAGTCTGCGTTAGGGGGAAGATACTCTCGATGGAAGGTCGAGGAGGGTACATCCCAGCCTTATCCGGACGATGAACCGCTTGGCACTAAGCATCCTACACTGCTTGAAGACGAATGCACCCCCACCCCACATGTACATGTATATATACTTGTTTGTAGTTGTGGGGACATACACTCGTCATTTCACCCATTTTTGAGGGGACTACAAACGCCTTTATTTGCCTAAAACACACCCCAAAAAAAAAAGAGAGAGAAAAAAAAGAAAAAAACCTTCTCCATAAGATGGTGAGGGGCCGGGGCCACTGGATGGGTCAGTATGCCAGCCCCGAGCCTCTCACGTCACAACGGTAAGCCCTGTTACATGTTCCAACCGGTAAGGAGCTCAGAGGCAAAGAACTACGACGGGTAAATACCATGCATGCATGATACAAGAATATCGCTGTGCCGCCTCATTCTTCGACTGCCTCGTCTCCGCTGGCACCTACTTCCGTATCACGAACCAGCCTAGGGTCATTGACGGCCATCCTGATCTTAACAAATAAATTTTAATGAAATGAAAACTTACTGTCTGGTGCATAATTAAAATCCACTGAAGAAAAGCACTAGATCAAACCAACCCTTAGCCAGTGCATGAAGGGGCATGCTTCACCAAAAAAAAATCTTTAGATTTTCCACACTAACTTTAATCTGTGTCAAAAAGAGAAATTCAACTTGGTTCTACTTATGGTACATAAAATCAAAATCGATTTCGATCAAAGATGGATACTTGTATTATTAATTAATTGGATTGTAGAGAATCCGTCTCGCCGCCTTCTTCTCCAACTTCACAGCAACTACCTTTAATAAGATTCACGAAGCTTGGAGCCGGCACTTTGATATGACGGGCATGAAAATTCTCAGCTGGTGGACGAGGTTGTCTGACACTTTTTTGTCGCATTCCGTTTGCGCGCCAAACCTCCCTGAACCGAGGACCGGCTTCTTTGTGTGTTTCATGTCAAGCTTGTCTGAGCATGGTGGCATGGTTGGGTTACGAGGGGGTCGCGACAAAGGTCATCGTGTTCAGCACACACACACACCGTCACCAAAGTCTTGTTGGTGTGTGGTTGTTCTTAGATTTGGCCCGTTTGAAGAAAACGGGGTGAGATGTCTAACGTGCTGGGTGTACCCTTTATTGTTAAATAATAGAATAACCAGGGGTATTTTTACCCTGAATATCCCCTTTTTTTTGCATTAACAACATTTACAGTTTTGTGTGAGGGTAAGGCTTCTGTTGAATTTGTTTTTACTGTGTCAGCCTTAGTCAGATCATGGAGGTCTGTCTCCATGGTCAGATACCTATTCAAACTGTTTAAAACACCCGTTGGTCGTTTCGATGTCAAGAATGTATCACTTGGTGGCGCTTTCAAACGTGCCAGCAGGCGCCATATTTTGAAAGCCTTCTTAGCACATGCTCCATAAGACAGTGGCTCTTTGCTCGTACACTGGGAAGACAAGCTCAATCGGCTTTTGAAACCCAAACTCCATGTATCGACAAAATGAAAGAAGTAATGTTTAGGCATGGAGAGAGCATGGTTAGTGTAGGTAACACTACTACATTATTAGAATCGGGTTTTAGCTGCAAAGCGCAGGATCGCACGATATCTTACGCACAGTCGAGATGAGACACCTCGAAATTCAAGGATAGACGTCGGGAGGCCTTTATCTCTCTTCTTACTGTAGTTAACATGACATATCTTAAGGGTGTTAATACGTCTCCACGTATGTCAGTCGTGTCGTGACAATCGGCACAATCGGGCCTTGCTCCAATGTCTCACAGTATGTCCCCAGGCAGAGAGACATGGTAGCGGCGTTAAGCCACGCTGGACGCAGGTGCATGCTGTAATGATTTCTGCTGGCCGACCATTGATTCCCTTGGGGGCATTCCCGCCGCTGTCGCGCGGCCGTTCTACTGGGGTAGGTCCACGCGCTGCATGCCCCGCTTGCAGGATTTGTCAGTGTGACAAAGTATGCGTCGCACCTGGCGCAAAACGAAGTTGTCTGGCGCGACGGCTGTTTCAACTGCCATTTGATTCGGATTTGAGTCTCAGCACAGATTCCAAGTGTACTGTGTGGGTCTCGTTGATCAACACGGCTTCAAACAGCAACATCCCATTTTGCAAAGGAACTTAAACCAATTTATAATTACCACCTGTATCTTTATCTGTCACCATTATCCATTTTACGTATCATGGACTCAAAATAAACCGTCTTTCCGTGGATACTCAAAACTGGTCATCTAGTTAAGACGTCCATGCACTTTGCATCATCATTGGCAGTCATTAACACACCTTTTGTGCACAAAACCTTCTCTCAGATCTGAACAGTATGGATCGTTGCAGATGATTTAATTCTCCAAACAGCCGTTCACTCCAAACCACCAACCAGAGTTCCTTTCAGGTTCTTGCTTGTGGCACACGCGACACTGTCAACCGTCCCCTGTGATGACTCCTATTCCCCGTTGCTTTACACTGGATCGTTCGATTAAAATAAGTCCAACCTGGAGAGAGAGATCACCCATCCCGGAGCATTGGTAAATCACAAAGGAGGAGGCACCAACGTCTTGGGGCAATGATATTGTTTTGTGTCTGAAAAGAAGAAATTGTTGATTATTTTCAGTTTTTTTTTTTAGATGAGAGGGGGTCCGACTATACAGTCTGTCCCAGCTGCACTGAACGCATAATGACACAATGTGTGTATGGTCTTATTGACACTGGAGAGTGGGACTTAAACTTCATACACTTGAATTTGGTTGTACTTTGGGGAGTTCACGCACTACAGTGGTCGAGGAGGCTAGCTCGTGGGTGCCGTCCGCTAAATCACCTGCCCCCCCCCTTCCCTCGCCGCACGAGTGTCGGAATTACGGTCATGTGGTGTAATACTGCACTCACTGGAGCGACATTTCGGTCATTACAGCCTGGTGTATGTTTCGCTGTCATCTACAGTAGATTGCATCAAGCATGGAGGGGGCGAGTGTCCAGCAACAACTTGCGCCGGTCGGCCGTTGACGGGGGGGGGCATGTCCCCCATACTCACGCCCACAAATACACCCAAGCACAATGTCAATTAAAGTTAAAGACTTGAATTCATCACAGCAGGCACGCACTAAAGACGCCAACGTTTTTCAGTGCACACAGGCCCCACCTCTTAATTAAAAGCAATTATTGATTCCAACACTTGAAGCCGTTAATTTAACATTATGCAGTGTCAAAATATCGTTCATTTAAAATATCCACCTCAAAATCTTCTTTAGGGTATTATAAAACCGGATAAATATCCTCCAGAAACTCACAGAATCATTGATCACATTTGACATGCTGTCATCAGGCCCTTAGGCTGGGGGGGGGTTCGGCGGGTTCGAACGAGCCCCCCCCCCTCAATTCTGAGTTCAGCTAGTTGGTCTTTTTTGTGTACTGAATATTTTAAATAGACCGTAATATTGGGCATACAAGCCACGGCTTATACGTTGATTCTCAAGATCAAGGTGACCACGACTCTGCATATTAATGAGTCAATCTCCAGTCATATGTACCGTCAGGAAGTTCCGGCAATTATCCACATTTCAGGTGTTTCAAAGGGTTTGAAATCAATGTATTTTTGTTAAGTTTATTCAATATTGAAAACTACAGTGTACAAGTCTTACGTGCAAGCTTTGGTTCGCGACAGACATGCAACTTTTTAATGCTGTTTTGACGACCCTCCCCCCCTGTCTCTGGTCAGGCAACGGGCCTGGTCATTCAGAAGAAATAATTTCTTATGTCGGGTATTGAGGGAGAAACTGACGATAGCTGAAGACAAGCCAGCATAAGATTCATCGTTTTATCTTGGAAAGAGCATTAATTTTTTAAAAACTAAACCGCACATCCATCACAACCTTTGTTCCTGCTACATAATCATGGAAAGAGTGCCGTTCCTTCAGACTCCTCACTGCGCTCATCTGGGGTAAATTTGAAATGGGGCATGCTTATAACAAACCTCATTTAACGTGAAAGTGGAAAACTGTACTTTTTGCGTTGCTTCTCAAATGACACTGTGTACTAGTACGGTGCCTGTCCATACAAAGATCAACTTCTTGTTTACAACAATTATATAGGTTTTCCCGGCTAATTTCGGGAGATGTGTAAATGAATTCGAGCAAAATAGAACGAACATTCAAATCCCCGTTTCTATTTAACAAATAACAATTCTATTTTAACGAGGGTGCATTCAGCCGTAAAGAGTCAGCGTTCAGTTTCCCGATGTTGCCCTAGTTTAGTGTGTTGACATTCATTTTGGCGCGAAATTGTACCTCTGCCATCCAGTGTTCATCTTAATTTGAACTCAGTCTATTTCGGAAAATGTGTAGGCGATTTCGCGATAAGTGTTATTTAACGTAACTATGCCTACTCAAGAATTAGAATTCATTTGTGTGCCAACAGAAGTTATATTCTTAGAAGCGTTTAGTTGATTGGTTAAATGTTTGAATAATCATGATTGAAACAAACCATTCATGTTGTCATTGGAAACTACCGACTCTTGTAGGAAACCTATAAGCACCGGCGCTGAGGGAACCTTCCTTCTTGTGTTGCGTTTCAATCAGAAACCTGAATTTGTTTACAGTTTGAATAACAAACACACTTTAAATGAGTAACATGGCATTTATTTTCAAAGTGGCGTCATGATTTGTGTAACCTTGTATATTCTAATTAAATCGAATGTATATTTTGCGATTTTAAATTACAGAAAATGAAAATGAATACTCACTTCCGAAGGGTCAAGGTAAAAGACAGATTTTCAGTGAATAAGAATGCGCATTTGTTGTAAAAATTATTTCTGATGCTCCACCTCCTGACAAAAATTAAACAGAATTATTTTAAAATAAATAAATAAAATATAAATGAATTATTTCAAAACCGATATCTCGTAAGAACTATAACAATAAAATGAAAGTTGGATAGTGTACATATTTTATTTTAAAAAATGTTTGAGTTTGCTAACGAAAGTAGGTTCAACTCTTGATCTGCGCACAGGGGCAGGGTTAATGGTTCCCGTAGCCCTGAGATCTGTCATAATGGTCATCTGTGGTGACTACAAAACTTGACTTATCACCACCACAGTACAGCCGACCTCGGCCGGGTCTTCGTTTGGTGTTAAACGATTTCCCCTCTTCTCAGCGCTCCGGTACCAAAAAAGTACGACGCTAGGACATTTATCAGCGAGTGCGGGAGGCCGCTGTCGAATGATGCGGAACCGTGCCTTGCACACCGGCGTGGCCTAGACCTTCAGAATGCACCGACAAAAGGCGCTCTCCCATCATCAACGGCCAAAAGCACCCGGCTTGACACCCGCTCGGCAAACAGTTCCCCCCTGGAAAAAAAAAATCTGCACGGCAGAAATCCTAGTCAGACCATCGATCGCTCGCACACGCGCTCGCTTTACCGGATTCCGGTGCCTTTTCATGGTCCCGCGAAAGCGGCACGAAGTCAGTCGAGATAGCGGTGAATGTATCTTTTCACGGCTTCGTTTTCTCTGGGGAGAGTGCCACATTGACAATTTGGCAAAGGATGTCTCTGAACTTTGGCAGCTGAGCAGAGCGTGTCGATAGCTTCCAAGGTTTAGCTATGGGCACGGTGTGCGACTGGTGCAGTGTTAAGAAGCTATTTATGACGCTTATTCCCACCAATCTAAGCAGTGATCTTATTTCCTTGGCATTGTTTCCTCTCCATCACTGGAGCTAATATCTTAGCAAGACTCTGCCATGGACTTGAGAACTCTGGCAACTTCACACAGCGGAATAAGGTCATTTAAAGTCCTTTCTTGGCATTCGTACCATAAGGTACCAATTGCTTTCTAGCCTTTTACATATCCGGCGATTGCATCCACCAACGGTGGGCCGCGGTTTTCGTTAGCATCTCTGGCTCAGCTACATAAGAATCTCGTGTTTTGCTTTCATTTCAAAGTACAGCTGTGGGAAAGGAAAGTGTCATGACACTTGATAAGGACCCACTTCATTACTGAATGAACAGGTGAATGGCGGCATGGGTATCACTGATGGGTTATAGTGACAGTCTTCCTCAACCAACCCCTTCACCCTGTTCCTGTCTCATCTCAAGCCACACCTAGGCCTCGTCAGCTCCTCCAATTTTTTCGTCTTTTCCCGCTCTACTTGCACGTCTTACTTTTACACCATTTACATACCAGTGTAGAATGCATGTCGTGGGATTTAGTCCCCCATAACTTAGTAAGATAACGAGGTCTTTGCTATAAACTTTCAGATTACACTGCAGACTCAGCGCTTATAGAAATACTGCCCATGAAAGGTAACCACAAGCATAAACAATTATATTTATTAAACTCACATCAGACATACGCAAAATTCTACAGGTATCTTTGCCCTGTGGGTTACATTTTCTTAAGCTACCCCTTCTAACCTACACCGCCAGACATTCCCCTTTCCCCACCTTACGGTACCTTCTTCTCTGTTTTCATATTTCTTACTTTTCCAATTTTTGCCTTCCTTCCTCACCCCTTCCTACCAGAGCCAAATATCTTCACCCCTTTCTGATCTCGATTTTCCCTTTTTTTAATCATGCACAATGCCTGTTGTAAATATATACCTCGGTCTCTTCCTTGTGCAACCTTTCCATTGCCTCACTCGTCTCTACCCAACCTCTTCTTTTCTAAGCCTCATCCTTATCTTTTTGACTCCCTGTCTCGTGTCGTCCTTGTGTTCCATCATCCCCATAAAAATGATTACCCTTTCCCGGTCTCATTCCCGCCATTTTTTCTGCCACAACTCCCATGTCATGTCCTGGAATTTCCATGTACTTCTTTTGCGTATTCCTCTTCGTGCAGGTATTAACATGTTGCATGTCCTCAAACCACACTACCTTGGCCCTCCCAGTCGTTATTATCTGAGCAAACAATCCACCAATGACCCTGGGGGGAACTTTTCCCCCTGCCACGCAAGGCAGAAAGTCTCAACCAAAAAGAAATCCCACCAACACCGCCGGCATTTTGTGTCTGCGTCCCCTACACACAACTGCCGTTTAGTCCGCTAGTTCCTGGGTCCTCGGAACTTTCTAAACAGACAGCAGGTGTCTCGCACGCCGCGGTTAACACCCAAAGTGATCCGACGCGATTCGGCCTTTTTGATGTGCGCTCCGTGTCGTCTGACCGCCTTGGCTCCAGCTTCACGCCGCTGATTTTTAAAGACGGATTGCCAACGCCAAAAATGACTCCCCTGGTATCA
Organism: Acanthaster planci; assembly: GCF_001949145.1. Next base: position 338,298 of record NW_019091484.1, on the reverse strand, counting down.
GTTTAGTTGCTTATAAACGGAGCATTTTAAACAGTTACGGAATGCAAAAGATCAATGGAATTTGAAAATAATTTCGCAACAGAGTCGTGAGTTTCTTTAGAGATAGTTACATTATCAACTGCCATCGCTGTAATGGAATCGTATTTTAAATCTGTCAGAGAACACATAATGCAACAACTTGTTTTTCATCATGTTTTCGTTATGAGGAAAAAAGACTACTGTTTGTACAGAGAACTCAAAACGTAATAAAGTTTTTTAATAGTTTCTTCAGTACAAGATTTTTGGAAACTCTTGCTGGATATGCAATTTAATCAGATCTGTTGATGATGGATATCCAATTTGGCAACGTTTATAACAGCCACTTCATAATAAGGCTTTCAGGTGAAGGTTCTAAAAAAAGGCCAAAGTATATCTGTCACTGTCGCTTAAGGTCGCATTTCGTCTGATTTTCGTAAAACTGTCTATCAGGTTGTTTAGCTGAACCAAAATAACTACCAACAAAAACCTCAGTGATATTTCCAGAGAATAATTGGGGCTCAATTGAATATTTTATTCTTATGCAAATCAAAAATCATGCCTTCCAGAATTTAAGTTTTAACCTTCAGTATGTTTTAAGGAAGATGAGGGGAGCTGTGTGGCTGAACCAACCAACTCCATATGTTCTCCACGAGATGGCCTCCACACAGAAAGCAAATGCAGAGATTGAAAGTAATTTATGCATAAATAGGAACTGCAATGTGTTTCTGCAAAATGATTGCTTTTGATAATAGAAGACTTCACTCCAGTCTCTAGATGATGCTCTGGAAGGAACAAAGTTTCACCCCAGCTTCTGACATTGTCTTCTTCCATTCCCCCTCTGCCAGGAGCCTCATCTCGTGGGCCCTGTCCTCGAAGCAGTAGAAATCCTCCCCTTCCACACCACAGCCCGATTGGCAGGGGTAGCCAGGGTGCACCATCAGTTCATAGGTCAGGGGTGAGGCAGGGTCAGCCCTGGAACTCTTGGTGGGGCTGTGACGGAGGGCTGTGTCTAGGGCCGATTTCAAGGTGGGCAAGGTCATGTTGGAGCCCATGGTGCTCAAGCCAAAGAATCCTTCGGTGGTTCTTTAAGAGAACACAGAGAGCAAATGCAACATGCAATTTCTACCAACTTTCAAGTTACTAAGGCTTAAGATATGAGGCTCTGAGGAGGGGATTTTTTGGCCTTGCATGTCCAAGGGTTTGGGAGTTTGAGCAGCAGGTTAAGAAGCACTGCGACCTCCAAGTTACCCCATTACAAAATCAAAGTTTATGGAAAAATCATTGTAAGAGTTAGGTGTAAATCTGAAGTGCTAGTCTCTGTCCAAGATGTTTGTCCAAGTTGTTACCAGTTAACATTTCAAGGATTCAAGTATGGTGCAATCACTCAAAAAGACAAAATTAGTAAGGAGTCCATTCTTTAATTTAAACATAAGTAGTAACTGACTGGAAAAAAGACTTGTAAATGCAGTCTCATGAAAGAAATTGAACAGTTTCCAAACAAAAATGCTCCTTGAACCAAGACTGCAGGAATCCCAGTTAGTACACCTTGGATCCGATTCCTTAACTCCTCTTTGCTGTAAACTGGAGCCCAGAACCAGTAAGAGACTGACCGCACCTCAAGCCAGTCTTGAGGAACAAATCCTTGGCTATTGCAGATTCCTGAATGACATCACGAAAGAACTCCAGGCTAGCCGATGGTAGCCAGTGGCATTCCTCCAAGCCATGTTGGATGGGTATCCGGACAGCAAGGATGCCATACTCCTTGGCAGTGTTGGCGAGTATCTCACGAACGCCTGTTGAGAGAGGCATTTGTTGCGGGCTATCTATCAACTGTGTGTAGTATGTGATTTCTTCTCCATGGCAAGGCCATAATCATAGTCCATCACAAGTCCAGTCACACGTTTCAGGACAAGCAATGACAAAGGAATATGTCTGTCACAATAAGCCTCTATACTGAAAAGTTACACTTCATTTACACGTGCACTTTCCCATGGAGCCGAGGGGGGGCGTACAGTCCACCGAGCACCAAAGGCAAGCACTCACATAGGCCTTGACACCATGGTATCTTCAATGCAGAGGTTTATTAGTTGGCAGTACTTGTGATTGGCTTAAGACCAGATGGCTTATGATGGACAGGCAGGGACAATTTTACTATAAGAAACCAAGGCACATCGAGAGTTAACTTCATTTCAATATCCAGCAACGCAGCCAAGAATCATTTGGAGGAAAAAAGGAAAGAAGTGTCTTTTTTGTATGGAACGCAAAAAAATCGAAGAATTCCTGAAGAAAACCTACATAATCAAGATAGTACTGACAGCCTATTCCACTCAAAGGTTATGTCAACACTGAAAAGAATGACTGAAGAAATCCAGGCTGCATTTGCAAATTGCAGTCAAACCGATTTGGGGGGAGAGAAAGTTAGCAGGTTCACAGCAGCACAAGGTTTGGCCAGTGACATTCTCATTTAACTGAATGTTTGAAATGACACACTTTGATGTACATGTACTCTCTAAATGCCATTCTTCGCGCATTTTCAACCACTGACTTGTCACCTGGTAGGACATGCACATGCTGGTGACCATCCACATGTGTTGGCGAGTGACCCGTTAGCTCTTGAAAGCGATGAAACTGTGCACGGATCTCTTCTCTGAGCTGATAAAAAACAAGCGAAGAAAATCCTCACCTGGTGAATCAGTAACTACATTCTAGACTAGCTAAGGGTTAGGTCGAGGAACACATCGGAACATACAGGTTTTCAGCCAAAACAGTCAAGACAAGTTTCATCAACAAAAATGGACAGTTTTTATCAGCTTCTGAAAATTTCCTGGAAACTGTTTCTACAGTTCATCAAGATCAGTGAGTTATTCACATATTTCATAACTTTCGAAAAATTATCAAATCCTAAATTTCCTTTTATCTTCATATCTACCTCGTCTCCTTTAATACTTCCAGATGCAAGAGCCTTCCGAAAGCCAAACTTTCCTCGGAGAACTCCTGAGGTACTGGCCACTAAACTACAACAGCGCCCTCTGTTGGTCACATGCCCTTCAGTGAGATTCAGATGGAGGCCTTGTTGAGGAAAAGAGGTACAAGAAGTTGTTGAATTGTTATTCCAAGTGTGGAATTAATTCTCTCCCGTACTTAAAAATGGTTTCATGAGTCGGGTAGGGTTCGGAGCTTAAGGGTTGCTTCAAATAGTGTCATGTTCAGGCATGGGTGTTGCTTGATCATGGGGGGGGTGCCACATGACATTTGCCGGCGGACCGTCACGCAAAACGAGTGTCCTGTATCCCTCTTCCTTTCATCTTCATTTCTGTTCTTTAGTTTTTTTTTACTTTGCCGACAGACCATGAATTTGCCGACAAAACTAACCGGGGGCGACATCCCCCTCTAGTGACGCCCAGGTTCTGATTGGGGGCAAATTGTTTTGTTTCTTTTCTGAAGCAAATGTCAATGTTTTTTCATCCATAAAAATAAAAACCCTCCCCTCCAAAGCATGGTCCTAGTACCATTTCTTAAGTGCTGGTGCTTTAGATTCCCACCACAAAATAATTAGGCAACATGTCCCAAGTAGAACAACTTACCCCCACCTTCCCTTCCACCTTCTTCCCAGAAGGATTACCTTTAATTTCAAATGTGTATCTCATTGGTTTGGGTATTAAAGTTACTCAACTGTGAAGCTTAAAGATAAGTCCAGCTGTGGAACTTTCATAGTTCTGAAAATGAAAATCTTATGTTAGATTTTGTAATGATTTCATACAGTCCTATTTTACATAAAAATGAGGAACGTGTAATGCTTTTTTAAAAACTGGAATATAAGAACTGGTCTGGACTTCATACCAAGTGGGATGTTATACTCCTTGGCGTGACTCACGGCTGCTTCTACTTCCCTTGCATTGACCATCAGTGTAGCGCTGCTGATCAGACCGGCGCGGTAGCATTCTATGATGCCGCGGTTCCTCCCCGAACAATGCCCAAAGTCGTCCGCATTAATGATGAGTTGGATTGCTGGTGGTGTGGAATCTGTCATTGCTGAAAAAGATCCAGGTTTCATTCTGCTTCTAGTTAAAATATCGATCCCTTTCCAAATACACTCAAGAGTCACCTGTAGCCTTGGCAATAAAACTGGTATAAAGTCACGTCATTTTTCATTTGGCCTTCATTCATCAGCTTTTATTCTCCCGATTAAAATGGGGAGAGTTATGATACCAATTCTCTGAAAAACAATTAAAAAGTAGATCCCACTTACATTTTGCTTTTCAATTCTGCACAAGCCCAAACCTATTCATGAAATTTGGTACTTCATAAATGATGCACTTTCCTCTGGAGTCTGTAAGTGGTTGAAGTTAAGTAAGTACTCGATACAAACTGGGCCTTCCTGAAATATGGACCCTTCCAAGAATACACCGTTGACAATGGCAATTAGTTCTATAAACAAAACACTCTTTTATTACACGATATCACATAAGTTGGAATGACCATTAGAAACATTTCTCGATGTGAAGTGAATAAAGCAATGTTTCCCCGGTTTCTCTGGAACTTTTTTATTACAACTGCTAGGGGAAATAAGTCAATTAAAATTTGCCCCCAAAGCCCTTAATATTCCTGTCATTTCTCCAGCTACAGTGTTCCACTTCAGGATCTTACCACCCACATCTTTGCAATCCCTTTAACTAGTATTCAGAATGCAAGAAGGACAAAGTTGGGATTCAAACTGATTGAATTGACTCTCATTCAAATTTAAAATGACTAGTTGTCTTAATGATTCAAACTATGTTGTCAGGATACGACTTAATACGAGAACTTGTTTTGGGTAAATAGGAAAATGTCACATTCCAGCAAGTCCTTATTTACAGAGTCCAAGAGAAAACAGTTTTTTGACGAATAGTGTACTACTGAGATATACACAATGCACACTAATATTAGAAAAATCGTTAAGTTTCTTTTTAAGGTTTGAAAGCTTCAGATGATATGCAGAACATTATCTTGACTCTCATCTTTGAAGAAAATTTGTTAAAAAGGTGTTGTACTCCATTGGCCATGGTGTACACACTCACTAGAAGTCCGGCATTTTAGGGAGTCGAAGAATCAAACATTTTCAATTATAGCAAATGTTTTCATTCTGTTGTATGAAGCACTCTTCAAAGTGTTCCCAAGTTTATTCACAGGGTCTCAATCACAGGGCCAATCTACTGTGTGGTCATCTTTGTCTAGCTTCCCGATGAACACGCACAAAACGTCTGCAAAAAGGTGTTTCACATCAGGGCATCCTTCCATTTTGGACTTGAGTCTCATTCTGAGCTTCACAGACCTGTCTGTCCAACATAAATGCAGCTGCCACATGCATAAATGGTCGTCTGTTGGCACTTGTCTCGGGTCAATTTTTCTTCACACAGGTCAATGTAAGGATATCTTTGGTTGTTATGTACAAACAAGTTTTAGATTAGTACTCTTCTGTCCTCTCAGTCTTCCTGTTTTTCTCTGACAGCAACCTGCAAAAACAAAGAAAACTGATCAACTTCAGTTTGATATTCAGAATGTGGTTGAGTAAAGGTAATTATGTTCCTGAGCAGGGCACTTAACCAGAAGCTCAAACAACACAAACAAAAAGTGACTCTTTCAGGCCTGCACAATAAGCAGAGGGTCTGAGGAGATGCAAGGTCCCTTCTTACGTGGCATGTCTGCCGAAAACACAATTGCGTGTTTAGAAACTCGCCGCTTTCTTCAAACTGTCACCGTCATTCAAATGGGGCTTTTACACGTGGCTTGTACACGTTTGGCAGGTCAACAAGACCCAACTAAATGCAGCTTCTAAGCAGAAAATATTTTGTGGCAAATCTAAACGCTAAGTATCCTGTCACTTAGAAGCATCTAGTAACCAGGTCCAGTACACTATTACCACGCAGCATTTAGGATGGTGCTTTTGTTTTTGCTCAACTAATGGACTGACAGTGTCTGGTAAATCACGTGACCTATCCGCCTCGAGCTGAAGTGCACCCCAATCAGCGAAAGAAAGACAGGTGGTTTACAAGCAGGTTTTTGCATGCTTTCTGCATGTTCACAAAGACCATACATGCCAGAATAAATTACTTACATGTACTCAGCGTGCTCCGCATCAAACGCGCATATACTTGCGCGCCTCATGGCATGCCAATGCAGTGAGTACCAAAAAAACATGCCCTCTTTTGTTCTGCTCGGAGCGGATAGTGGGTATCAACCCCATAGCAAAGTGTGTTTTGAGTGTCGTTTACAAACAATACAGCAAAGTTACGGTATAGTACTCAGCACATCAGTAGTCTGAGTAGTGTATCTACCGTTGGCTTTATTTATGGTAAATGATACTTATGAAACACTCTGCTTAAGAAACACCACATTTGCTGATTTTTAATACCCACTATCTACCCACTATACATGATTTAGCGGGCGCAATCAGTCTATTTTCAAGATGTATTTTTTTTGCGTTGGGGAGATGTTAATTTATATAACGGGTTTTGCCCTTACCCAACGTATATATTAATAAACACTGTATGTTCAGTGCATGTCCGAGAGCTTGCGTAAAAAGTCACAAGCTTACTCGGGTGGGACTCAAACCCACGACCTCCTGCTTACTAGTGCAGACGTCTTAACCACTCGACCACCGAGCTTGCCGGGGTCAGCTGGCCGGTCCGAGTCAGGTGAAGCAGCAGGTACCGCGAACTATTTTCAAGAACATCTCCCCAATGCAAAAATACATCTTGGCAAACTTGGCAATGCTCCATAAGTTAGCATTTCCATGAAACTGGCCCTGGGTGATCTAATAAAGTAGTCAGAAAATAGTCAAGCACCGAACTCCGAGTGAGAGACACTGTTTCAAGAGAATAACAAAACTGACGTTTTGGGGGCTTTTTGTGGTTTACCTTGAATCTCTCCTCCAGTAGTGAGATCTCGCTGATTAGATCTGTGATAGCGTTTGTGAAGGCCTCCTGCGGGCTGTAGTCGGGCGTGGTCTGCACTCGCAGCACAAACTTGTTCTCCAAGGGATGGGGCACCTTGTAACCGGCAAACAGAACCTGGGGGTCCTTCAAGAGTTGCCTGCATGGACAGAAGGGTGCTGGATTCAGTGTGAGGTCAAGGAACTTTATGAATGCTGTGGGACAAATTGGAATACTGCGCAGTTGCAAAGTGCCACTTACAACACATTCACAGCTGCTCAGTTTCAAGTTAAGTGTATTTCTTCTTCCATTCTTGGCTTCAAACGTGGGCAGAGGAGTGAATGTGATTTGTTCTGCATGTTTTCATGTGATACAACTTGCGCTGATGAGCAGTTTCATCAGCCTAATCTTTGTTTAATCAGCGGCACACAGCACAGAAAGGCAATTGGTGCGTTCCCTGCCTCTCAAGAGAGCAGAACGTAACAAACTGTGTGTACAGGGGATATCAATTTTGCTAAGGTTCTGGGACATAAATGCTCAGCTAGGTTAAACTTACTGCCGGAGCATGTTGCCCAGAGTGTGGTCCTCCTTGTTCACATGGAATATCGCTGCATTAGGAACCTTGGTGTCCTTTTCAATGGTGATTCTGCAACAAACGAGTTCACTTTACTGCAGTGCCAACATAAGCAACTTTACTTCACAGATGCACTTGGTCAAAATTAAGAGGAGCGAAAATCTAACTTCAAAAACAAAATACCCCGTCAATTTGTCACATATCTCAGGTCATTATAGTTGGTTTAGCTTCCTAGCATAAATGTCTCATTCATTTAGTGCTGGTTTCATTTGATTATTTGAAAATGAGATTGGCTGCAACTCACATGTTGCAATGCAGCAAGGAAAAACACCTGATGCCGGAACTGTCATTCCTGAAGAAACAGCAGAAAACAGTGACCAGCCAAAAGGCACGCAGCACACTCCGCAACCCTGTCCTCTTTCCTTCAAGGCAGCCAAAATGGCTAGAGTCCCTTTTGGACCGACATTTCATCTCAAACATAGCTCAACTGCTTATATTTGGTGCTTTATGAGTAACATCTTATGTCAGTGAAACTCCAGAGCCAAAGATGCTGTGAGTCCCTCTCCAGCTCTCTGCTCCAACATACAGGTTGAAGTCATGGGATCTTTTTGTTACTAAAAATTGCTGATCTGAAACCTGCATTGCTGTTGGCTTGTAAACACCATAATCTCACAAGGATTTTCTAAGTACAGTTCAATGTCATTGATTGGGAGAGGGGATTAATACCCAAAGATTTATTATGATTGATAGGTAAATCTGTGTGGCTCTTGAGTTGCAATTTCATAAACTAGGCAATTTGTCTTTGTTGTTTATGTAGTGGAAGTCAAATGACTGAAATCTATTAATATTTTTACTTGAATGTCAAATTTTTGATATAAATTTCATTGGAAAATATATTGAAAGCTTTGTTTTCCTGACCCCATCCAAATGAAAGCTGACTGAGCTATGATTGGTCATTGGAATGGAAGCAAACTGGACCAATCACAGTGCGGCTTTTTTCTGTGGGTAACGGGGAAAAAAGGAACAGATAGGAGCTGTGTTGCGATTGGTCAAGCTATCACACAGCTGACAGCCATTGAGAGTACATGCTGCTGATTTTCTGTCGTGTGGATGGGCAAAGTGCTCAAAAATTTCATCATTTTAATGAGGATATGTGGTGAATAAACCTCCCCATCTGGCATATAACTTCACCAAGAAGGATCGTCAAGGGATAAAAGGTGAGGACGGTAGAAAAAGCCTCATTTTTGGCCAATAGGTTAAAATACCACAAAATACACTCGTGCCCGGTAGTTCCAAATAGGTTAGCTATTATAGGGTCTTTAGGGGTAAATTTGCTTCAGAAAGTGCAAACGGAGGTTTTCTCTGGTATGATTGCAGGGCACTTTTCAAAATGCCATAGCATCAAACAGATGGACCCAGTAAGGCCTATGGAGTAAGGCCTACGAAGTAAGGCCTACGAAGTAGTGCCTTACTGTTCAGGAAGTACATGTAGGGTGAAGTGGAGATGGGGCGAAGTGGGGATGGGGTGAAGTGACTGTAAAGCTGATAAAGCCTATGACGAAAAAGGCTAGTTTTCTGTGGGGTTCTTGGGAGCAGGGTGGACGTTGGACCTCACAGCTCTAGGGGGTAGGACAAAACCCATTTCCCAGACGTTTCACATAATCTTAGCGGGAGTAGTTGGAATTATGGGGACTGGTATCCAAAGCATCATAAACGTTCGTTACGCGAATACGCTGCGCCTGTTTCTGTCACGTGACGTACCACCACAGAGAATGCAGATGTGTGCGGATCGTTGAAGGATGTGAAGGATGGTAGAAAAAACCTCATTTTTTGCCAATGCTGTGACCTACAAACACATCGGGCCAGATGCACGACATGCACTGCGCTGTGTATAGCTGGGACAAATATAACACAAGATGTCATCTCCTGCCACCGAAAATAGTCGAGCCAAGATGCGGAGCAAGTGCGGTCATTGGTGGGTTCGACGCATGCACAATCTGATAAACACGAACCACATGAATGGAGCAACAGTCAACACGTGGAAGGGAGAAACTGTAACGTTGTCAACACATCAATATAAAGCTCAAATTGCTATTTGAGGAAAGATGGCGTCTTCGAGCTCGTAAACAACAGCATTTTCGATTTGAATGGGAAAACAATGATGGCGCACCTATTCGAGAGTACACGGGGTAGGCCTACCAAAACAAAAGACACGCGCCCTCTTTTGTTCCGCTCAGAGCGAACAGCTGGACATGCCGGAGCGCTTCACCATGTTCACCATTCCACTTAAATTAAAATGATTTGCACTAGTGTAAATCTTGGTGAAAAAGTGATTAGGGTAAGAACTAACGTTGCATTTACTTACTTTTTATCACCTTCGTAGAGAATAAAAGACTCGAAAGTTGGTGGCGCATTCATTATTGTAAAAGATGCATGGATAACCCACAGGCACTCACAAACGGCATCGCAAATAGAAATGGGCCAATAATTTGGTGAGTGTGTCTTGAACCTAGACTAGCCACATGAGCACTGCAATTATTGTGGAGGTGCCTGTCTGTAATTTGTCAACTCGTTCTCAGGTGCCTACCGAGTAAGCAATGTATCAACTCTTGCGCTGACTGCCATCGTACCCTGATATCAAGGTTGTTCGTTAATTGTACCTTAACGCGCTGTCAGCAAAAAATTGTTTTGGTGTAAACTTTCCAACAAACCTGGTTCTTCAGTCCTAATTGCATCTCTTTGTAAAGGTTTTGTCAAAATTTCAAAGTAGGTTACGTGGAATTGTTCTGTAAGATAACATTTGGTTCTTCTTCATGTATTTTACAGTTTTGCTTGTGCGTAGATTGGCACTTTGACCGGCCTGGCAATGCCTGGGCTTGCATGGCTCGTCATGCTTACTAAATGATAATTGATAGAGCAAAGAACAGCATGAACAAACATGACGTGGCCCTTGCAGAACGTTAGCGCAAGGAAACTGAAAAAACCCGTTCCAACAATAGACAGGAGACCTACATTTTAACTTTTGGATACACCTTGGTCACGTTGGTAGATAACAATTGACATGTTCAATCTGGATAAATACTCTGAAAAACGCTAACTTCTAAGTGAGCATCACTCAGAACTGAGTGGTGCTCAGTAACTAAATTTGATGTTGTGAGAAGAGAGCAGGGTTTTGAGTTTCGAGGGAAATTATGAGGGGAAACTGTTTTAATACATGACACGTGGTGGACTCAAAGTTGCGCGGCTGGTTTGTCAGTAAGGTCACATTTTCTCACAATTTACATAGAAAAATGTCCAAAATATAGGATCGGTGCAAGAAAACGAAGATTGCCTTTGTTTTTCTAGGGGCTGATCAGTTTTACAAGATAAAAATGACAAAAACTGGGGGTTCCCAAATATACAATCCCCTTTATTGGACCGTGGAATTCGGACATGCCTGCACCCATGCTGGATTGAGATCATGTGGATTAGGAATTGAAGAATAGGCCTAGTTCTTCACATTTTTCTCAATGTACCATTCCTTTGTACCAGCTGCAGGGGGTCTGTAGTATGTTTGACCGTTGCAGTGCATCATGGGATTGGATGACGAACAGCTAATTTGTTTTAGTGTATTTAATTCCCAGTCCAGGCTGTGTTAGAAGTATAACGTCTGTGACTGGTGACCGTATACACGTAGTCGCCAGGTCCTTAATTTCATCACCTGTTGTAAAGTCTGATTGGTTTTCACAGTAAGTGGCCACATAAGGAACCTGGCAACTATAAGGCACTCTATGGTCTTGTGCAGACAGATGTTAGGCCTGCCTGTAAAAAAAGAAAGAAATCATCACCACCTTGTCAAGTACTTGAAATCAAGCTGTCCTCTTTTTATGTAGCATCAAAGAGTTGATATAAACTTGTTCATAATAAAATGAAGCTTACCAGAAATAGAAATTGTACATCTTGGACGTACTGGATTTAGAGTGTAAATTCAGTGAAGTTGTGTTGGTAGGATGGCCCTGTAGAGGTGGTAGACACCGGTTCCATCTTGCTACTCACTGGCTGTTTCCTTCTTGATGAGCAGGTGCTTCAAGAAATATTCTGACGAAAATGCATTGATTTTAGACTGGTTCACTTCCCATAGATTCATGCATAAAATTCATGACTTTCTTGACATCGAGTCCCATGATGCAATGAAAATGTCAGAAAAGGTTTATCTGTGGGCCCGATGGATAGGGGCATGAAATGTAGCCTGGTCAAGCCACCTGCAGCTTCAGTACTTATAGTCCTGTTTGACTTTGACATATTACTTGAGAAAAAAATTGTCTAAGTTTTATTCAGTGTATAGTCGCGCTCATTTCATGAGTCATTCATTGTTTTATTATAACAGATGATGGAAAGAAAGTATTTTCTTGTCATATGTTTTTGGATTTCAGGTGTGTCAACATATTTTTCATTCTGTCTTCCCCACCTTGTTTTCTTTAACGTAACACGTACATGTACACTGCCTCTGACTGACCATCCTTGAGGCGGTGTTTGATGAAAGGGTATGTGCAGTAAGATTTTCCAAAATGGAATGAAGATGCTTGGCAATGACATTTGAAAAAATTAAACTTTTTGAAATCCTGACCCACAGGCTGTAGTAATCTATATCCACAAGACTCTTGTTACATTTAAAACCCAGAAGTGCAGTATTGATCAGTTTTATCTTTGTTCTGCAATTTGTTCTACCAACAGAATCATGCATCCTCTGGTCAACAAATATTGGCAGCTGTATTTGTCAGCGTTAATGTGATACCAATAGTGGAAGCGAAAGGGGCTGTACTGTACCACAAGGTCCGACATGAGAACATTTTATTTCAACCCCAACCTACGCTGGTTGGTGCTGGGAGCTTTGGCCTTCCTACCGTTCTTCCTTCTTCTGCGGTCGATGGCGGTCTCTGCTCCCGACGAGGAGGCAGCGGCAGACAGAGTTTCCAATGACAGGGTGCAGCAGCTGGAAGAGGCCGTGGTGGAGCTGCAGAAGCAGCTTGCCGAGGAAAAGGACCTAGAGAAGGACCTGATGGAGACGCTACAGAAGTACAAGAAGGTCATCGTCAAGCGGAGCCGGGCACCGGCCACCGGAGCCTCGCTCCCGAATGGCGGCCCCTCCGAGGAGAAGTTCCTGGACTGTCAGGCCATCGACAGGATCCAGATCACACAGCAGGTCGCTCAAGGTCACAGCAAGGTCGTCCAGGAGGGCAAACTAGGGGACAAACACTATGCCGTGAAGAGCACCAGCTACGACGTGAAGATTGTGAAAGATTGTGTGCAGGGTGGGACATACAAGAAAAAAGAAGACTGTTTCATCCTTGGGACCTATCAGGTATGTGTTCATGAATCTACATATAATAGGGGTTCTGCAAGTCAAATAACCTCAGTTGTATCTCTACTCTCTGTGTTCAAGTCTCAAGTATTTGCAGTCAGATCTCAAGCCAATATGGTCAAGTCCCAAGCCACTCTTGTCAAGTCTGAAGCCACTCTTGTCAAATCTCAAGTCACCTTGGTCAAGGTTCAAGTCTTTCTGGCCGAGTCTCAAGTCACCCTGTCATAGTCGTCAAGCCACTCCAGTTAGGTTCAAAGTCTCTGAAGTCTCTTGCTGGGGAAGTCCGATTTGCCTCTAGTAGGCCACAAGTCTATATGGTCAAGTCTCAAGTCACTCTAATCAAGTCTGGATGTCATGTCATTCAGGTCAATTTTCAAGTCACCGTCATTACTTCTCACGTCACTCTGGTGAAGTTTCAAGTCACTTTGGTGAAGTCTGAAATCACTCCAGCCAAGTGTCAAGTCACTCCTCTCAAGTTCCTTGTTGCTGTTGGTCAAGTGTCAAGTCGTCCTGGTCAATTCTCAAGTCACTCTGGAGTCTCTGGCATGTCTCATGTGACCCATGTCACTCTTCTCAAGTTTCTTGTTGCTCTTGGTCAAGTGTCAAGTCATCCTGGTCAGTTTTCAAGTCACTCTGGCCAAGTTTTATGTCTCTCTGGCCAAGTCTCATGTCTCTCTGGTCAAGTCTCTTGTCTCTCTGGCCAAGTCTTATGTCTCTCTGGTCAAGTCTCTTGTCTCTCTGGCCAAGTCTTATGTCTCTCTGGTCAAGTCTCATGTCACTCTTGGTCAATTGTCAATTCATTCTGGTCAATCATCTAGTCACTCTGGTGTAGTTTCATGTCAGCCTAGGCAAAGTTGGATAGTCACTCCTGTCAGGTTTAAAGATCCAGTTCCCAAGTGAAATTATAAATTTGATCCATTGATAATCATTACGTGTCGTATTGTTCATTTTTATTCAGATTTACAAGGAAAAGAGAGTGGAGCATATGTCATTTTTGAGCCTTGATATCTCAGTTTTAATCCCAAATTGGTTTTTGGAGATTACAAAAACAAAAGGTTACTTGGAAAATTGCCAGTGGAGTTTAACTCTAGTGCTGCAAGTTCCCTCAAAATCTGCAGTGAATTTTGTTCCTGAATCAAGGTGGTTAGAATTCAGCCTCCGTGACTGTGCATAGGGCTAAATATCCCTTAACAGAATACAAAGAATGTGGCATTGGTTCCTGTAAGTGGTGAATTTTGGACGATTCTGAAAGGTATCAAGCGGAAATGCTTGCCGGGCGGGGGTTAGAAATTTTGTAGTGGTTTTCATTCTGTCATTCCACAATAAATCCACACTAAGTCCTCATTCCACAGGTCCTGAAGGAAGCCATGATGTTGAAGCAGCTACAGCATCCAAACATCGTCAGACTGCTCGGCCTCTGTGTGCGCAGCGAGAACAGCAGTCCCATCATTCACGAGAGAGGAGTCACTGTCATCGAGGAGCTTGGCTCCCCGGTATTCCTCCGCGATCTGACTGACATGGACTTCAGAGCCAAGATAGAAGTAAGAGCCCTAGCGCTATATGAAATGACTAGAATGCCAAATCGTTCAAAGTGAAACCTGCCGGGTGCATCCGTGTTTGTGTACCAACCCACTGAGAACACAAACTTTAATACGGATTTTGTACGGTTATTTGCATATCTGTGCCTGTATTCTGAAAACGATTGTTAACAAAGCCAATATGCCAAAAATCTAATCAGTAAATGAGCATACGTCATAAACGATAATAATAATAGTAATGGAAAATTTATAATGCACCGTTTCCATAAAAATGATCAATGGGGCAGTACAAGTTGACGTAAAAAATAATGGATTTAAGAAATGAAGGGATGAATGAATGAATGTCACCGCGCTAGTACCCAAACCGCGGTATAGGGAACGTCTGTCCCACCAACAGGGAGAATAAATGCGTCATACTAATAATAAAAACATGCTTATGTCTTCTTTGTGTATGCTACACTTGGGCGTTGCATTTAGAATAAATCATTTGGAATTCATTACAACCTACAAGTGTCCACAATTGGCTGTAAGCTGAATATAGTGCCCTCAGCAATCACTGCACAGCGTTGTAGTTCATGCAATTTCCATATGTATGAGAATTTCCCCATCAGTGTAACTTCTACACCGTGAGTTTGAGTACTTCACTGTGAGTAGGGGTACGTCACCATGAGTGTAATTAGTTTACCACGAGTATGAGTACTCCTCTACTGGTGCACGTAGCCCATAAAGCAACATTTTTACCGCCCTTCCTGCCATCTTGTCAGGTCTGTCTTGACCTGGCCAGGCTCCTACAGTACCTGGCTGACTCTCCCATGGGCAGCGTGGCCATCACTGACTGGAGGGACGAACAGTTTGTGTTCGTCGGTGGCCAGCTGAAGATTGCCGATGTGGACGGACTCAACAGCAAAGAGCCAGCTTGCAATAAAGACATGAAGTGCCTCATTAACAACATGCCTTATGGTGAGAGAACACCGCGTCTCTGGGTATTAGTGTAGGGCACGTTTCAAATATGCCCAAATCTCCTGATCATCAGAACGTGAGTGGCACACTCTTTGCACAGGGCATTTTAAGAATCCTGAAGCTTTATATGAAGTAATGGTGGCTGGACTAACCTTCCTGCAAAATATGCCAAACCCCTTGTGGATTTGAAGGGCCTAGGAAAGTTCAGGTCAGAGAGTTACGTTTGACTGACCCATTTGTACTCTCTTTTATTGAGATGGAGAGAGGGCAGGTTAATGCTCATGCCAAAAAACTGAATCGCCACCCTACCCAGACCTTTGACCCCTGCCCTAATCTTAGTGAGCCATCGTTTCCCTGAAGAGTTCACGTTAATTTTCGCAAACATTCTCAGAATGTTTGTATAATGTATATAGGTTATTTGCCTTGCTCTAAGCTGCGTTCAAATGTAACCCCAGTGCAAATCAAGATCAGAATGCCTGGTGAGCCCCAACTTTTGGTTACCTAGTTGACAAGGTTGACTGTTAGGATTTAATGTTGCCTGACTGCCACACAAATGTTTGCTTTGCAGCGTGTATCTCCACACTTCCCTGCAAATGTCCCGCTTATTTAGCAGCAATATAAATACGCCAGTTCATTGTTTCCCTTGATACAAAGTACTAACCTCAGAACATTTTTGTGTTAAACATTTGGAAAAAAGCGAATTCAACAAACTTGAAACTATCTCACACAAAAATGAAACTCACATAGCACTACACCGAACCCTCCCAAATCCTTCAAAATCCACCAGGAGATTTTGGAGGATTTTGTAGGATTGAGAAAAGGTAGATCCCACCACCATTACTGTACATAGGGCTGGATGCTCCTCAAATGCTGAAGTACAAAGAATATGACATTAATTCCTGGCAATGCTAAGACTATTTTGTTAATGATTCAAAAAGGTTCCTTGCAAGAATGCCTTGGGAATGTTTTGTAGTATCTCACTAGCTCATTAAAACCTTAGCCAGTGAATATTAAGATTGTTGACCTACACCTGTACTAATACTATTAGGTCACCCTACCATGTAAACTCACCAACAATTCAAATGCTTCAAGCCAGAAGCCAGGTATATTGCCCAGGATTCTTTATTATTACTGTGCTAACCCCAGGGCCAAAGTTCACACAGCTGATAAGCTGGAAAATGTGTGGCATTGCTGTGTAGCAACCCATTGTTGCTGAGCAGATATTTTCTTTGTTTAGCAGACTTGGGTGCCTAGCTTAGCTCTATAAAATTGACCCCTTTTGCAATCAGTCAAGAGGAATTGGAGCTGATCTCCTCGCTGCTCTACTTTGCCATCCAGGTATAAGATGTGCCAAGAACATGGAGTGCCCAGGTACCAACGCCAGGACCAACCTCCTGCAGGCCCGAACCCACTTCCTTGACCCCATGCTGGGCAACGGCATCCCAGTAGAGTGCCTGGCCAAGACCACGGCGCTCCTCACCGATGTGCAGAACAACAAGTTGGACGCGGAGGATCTGGTGGACCGTCTGGAAGACCTGCTGAAGTTTGTCGACACGGTAACCAAGTTGCCACCATTGGAGGTGGAGAGAGGACAGGAAGATTACTACTGAGAATGCCCAAATTGTTTGAAATGATCTTGGTCACAGTGCCTCTCTACAGCCATAATGCACCTGTAAGTTTGCACCTCCTGGAATATACCTTATTCACAGGTGACCATTTTCAGTCATGTTCCCCGAATCTATCTTATCTTATGTTATAAATGTGGCTTAAAACATTAAGAACATTTAGTTGTAAATTTTTCATTATTTCATCAGCTTGCACAAGTGTTCATTTCTGCTAAAATTTTATTTCATTGCCTTCATTTCCACTCTCAGGTTCCCAGAATGAATATTTTACCTTGCTTTAAACTCTGTTAGGCAGACTGGTAAATAGGTTTGCTGACCATTCAGTAATATAGCACAGTCCACTTAACGTGGCCTCTGTCGAGGCTACAGGGCCCGATTACATGAAGCTCCTAGGCAGAAAACATTGCTCAGTTGATTTTTGTGATAAATATACATGGGCAGAAAACTGGTCCCAGGTGATATGCCTTGCACAACACTTAGGCCAATAACCTGTTTCTGCTAAGCAAATTTTCCATGCTTAGCAAATTCCTGTCCTTGGCAGCTCTGTAAAATTCCCTTAGGTGCATTTTCAGGTGACGTTGGGTACAACGTGAAACCTGTTAGCACATTGGATCTTTCTGTCTCTTTTTACTGTACTGAAGTTCGACCCCATTCCTTCTTTGAGCATTCAGCGGAGTCAGCCTTTTCTACTGGCTGTGCATGCCAAAAGGTCCAAAGCAGTTGAATAGCTTCAAAGCATGGTTCATTTGTAGCTGCCTACATTTATGAGTCAACATTTTTCTTGCATGGACTGTTCATTAACCACTCCGTGCCAGGGTGCCC
>NW_019091484.1:234641-320261 GCF_001949145.1 Acanthaster planci | reverse complement strand
GTTTGTGGCATTCAGCGCAAGCGGATCACCACTGGGGACAAAAGTGCTCCAGGGACGAGTGATACAATACCACTGCACACTAATCGGTCTGCATTTGAAAAGACGCCAGCAGCGCACTGGGCCAGATTCAGAAACAAAACAAAATTATGTAACACCACACAATCTGGGCTCTCTTCACAAGGCAACAGGCCTGGCTGAAATACTTGGGCGTCAATAGATGTTGTCGCACCAGAGTAGCCACCAGACAGTCATTTGTGTGGGTGTAAACGTCCAGTAAATGAACTGGTGAATTTTTGAAGAATTTTGAAAACGGAATATCTTGAAAATCCCCTGGAAATATGTCGTGCAACTCAAATTAAACCCGGCAGCATATGGTTAATTACACACCAAAATAAACATGCTTCTTTTACCAAATTAAAAATATGGAGAAGTGTTGAGCAATTCAGTTCTTCAACTTGAAGTGTAGTGTAGCTCATATTTTGCCACGAAGATATTTAAATTGTTGCCTTAATAATCTTATTACTCTCTGCAAAATAGCTGAGGGCACTTTTTTCATAACCCCAAGCAGAATTTGCACTCTTTTGCCAGTAGAGGGCTTGGACGTGAAAAGAGCAATGATACTCGGGTGGAACCGCACCTGTTTGATAATGGATTTCATTCATGCATCATGATCAGCAGAACCTGTGCCGTTAGACATACTGGAGGTAAACATGTCATATTCTTAATAATGTCTTCCATTTGAGAATAAGCTGCCAGTCTCAACTTGATAGAAGCTACTTCGGTGATAGTTTACTTTTCCATAATCTGTCTACGGTAATCCAATTAATTGCCTTCTGTGCAAGTCCTACAAAGTCCTGTAACAAAGGATGGAGGTAGGGCAGCAAGTATTATTCTGTGCACTCGATTAACCAATTCATGTGTCCTTTGGTTCCATTTTTTAGTTCCACTTTGTGAAAATAAGGTTTCCTTCAGAAGATACAAGACAACTTTGAAAATAGTGTCATCCAAAAATCTTGAGCATTTCGCACACAAAACTTTTTCAGAAAGGTACCTGTGAATGACATGCATCGATATGCAGCTAATCAAAACTGCATTCCAAAACAATGATTAATTAATAAATAAACTATATAAAAATCGCAAGCCTGCATGCCTAGTTGCTTGACCCTGCAGATCCCCAGCTACCAAAAAGTCTGCCGACCAACAAAACCTTTGTGGAAGTTTGAAAACTCTGAAATGAAATCTGCCCCAGCAGAAGCAACCCCTTCCCGTCGGTTGAAAAGAGCCACATTGGTGGCAGTGTTCTTTTTGCTAGTTTTGAAACAATCATAACACTTTCGTTTTGTGAACCAACAGAATGCAATTTCCACCAAAGGAGACTCCATTGCTTGGAAAATTGCACCCACTCTTTGTCCGACTCGGGCCTCATTTGGCAAAGTGAGAAGTGAAGAGACTAAATGGCTGTATTCTTTCCTGCATTTTCCTGCCACTCTGTGGCTGAAGCACAACCTGGTCCTGTTTTAAGCATTTCTTACTGTTGTGGAGTTTTTTGTTGACATAGCAGTTAATCAGGACTAAACAGGACAAGTTTAAGAAAGTTCCCCAAGTGTTTGAAGGATGTAATACGCCAAAGTCTTCGGGCACATTTTCCGGCCAAGTCAGGTTATTCACTAAAATTGTATTCACTTTGTAGTTGCTGCAGTCCACTCTCTTGTTTATTTTGTTTGGAAGTAAATTCATATGCAGTGACTTGTACAAGTCCAAGTCCAGTGCACATGATATCTGTTGGTCAATTCACTACAAAGCCAGCTCATATGTAGGTGGGGAAACCAGCTTCCTTGTCCGTTGCATGGAAACCAGCTTTAAACCATACCTGTGGTGAAATTTGACCACCATGGCAAGTGACTTTCTACAGTAATCACATGTGGTGCCCACATTTGATGTACATGTACTGACATCCAGCGCTAGATCCAGGCCTTTGGACCTGCCTGGAGGTAATTGGAAAATGCAGGGAAGAGTGTCGGCTTTCATCAGAGCTGGCCACAAGACTGTGCAGCTGTACAGTCTTTCTCACCTGATATCAAATGCCTCCTCAATACATGCATGTCCCTTTGTGTGCACCGGGGAGAGTCTACAAGAACTTGATTTCTGTGTCGCAACCACCGGGCCTGCTCACAGCTTGACATACGTGTAACTCAGTGCAGAAAAAGTAGATCACTCTGTCAAAACCCATACCACACCATACCCAGTCAGAAATCCTTCTTGTAGGCCCCATTACAAGGATATTGCAAAGAGTTAGAATTGTAGCAAAGATTAAGTTTCTTTATCTTTCAGGTCACATTTCTAATTGCTTTGGCAGCAGCAGCAACAGCAAAAACTCGCAGGGCTTTGATGTGTTTGATAGAGGCAAGTTTGTCCTTGGCTGTACTCAGATCATTTTCCTCATTTCTCATTCCATTTTAGATTCATAATCAAGGACTTTTTCACTGAAACAGCCCGTCTTGTTTCAAATGAGTATCACTTTTACAAGTCAGAAAATGAAACTGCAAAAAGACGGAGGTTATTAATAACAGCTACACTTTCACTGCCAACTAAGGCATTGTCTTAAAAAAAGGTACAATTTCTTCCACTTTAACAGGGTATTTATTGTTTTAAGAAAGGTTTATTAACAAAGACATGATATATTTTAAAAGAGTTTTTTTTATTACCGTGCCGAATTCCAACCCACCATGTGTATGCTTTTCAAGTAGTTGACCATTTTATTTAGACTACATGCCGTCAGTGTTTAATGTTTGCATCAGAAAGTCAATAATAATGAACTAATTTTAGCGGGAATAACAAATGCTGGAAGTTGTTAATGTCTTGAACACTCTCAAAGCTGCACATTTTTCTACCCCTCCACCACCACCAACACTAAAAGAGAGAGAAAGAGTGTTTTTGGATTGAGTTTTTCCCTAAAACAGTTGAGGAGAAATTGTGTTTAATGGGGGAGGGTCAGTTAAATGCAACAGGCCTGGAATTCGGGGGAGGTCTATGTTTTTGGCATCCATTGAAGTGTTCACAATTGTTTGTACTTAACTTTCCATTTCTAACACAAAATACCGGCGTCCATGTGTAAAAGAAAATTGAAACTTGTACATACTATGTAGTACAGGACAAACTCTGTATTGGGCCTGGATTCAGTTTTTGCAGAAATTGTGATCTGATTTCATTACAAATTTAAGGACTAACTAACTTTTGATGCATCCCTACATCAGAAAGAGTTGATATAAACATGTACATAGGATAATACGACAACTAGGTAGCAAAGCAGCTGTGGAGTTATATTGGACGACGTTTTTGTTTGTCTGTTATTGTTGCCAAGTTTTTTTTATATTTTCACAAGACGATATCAGTAGTTAGCAAGAGGTCGATCTTGAAATTAAAAAATAAAAAAAAATTTAATGATGACTGCCCCCGCTACATGGGATATTAAAATCATACAATTGCCAATATTGGGGCAAATTTATATGATGCTGTGTAAATAACTTGCATTTTTATGTAAATATCAAAACAAATGAAGCCCAAATACTATTTTAAGTTATCTTTTTGGTAATTCACCTGTTGCATGTGCTTTTATATGAAAGACTGTGGAGAGACATGGAACAAATTCCTAGAATTGCACCTATTTTTAGCTTATACCTGAACTACCAAATTATAACCATTGTTTGGGTTTTCACATTTTAAAGAATGAAATAAGTAATAGTAAAATGCACTAACGTCTAATTGAATTATGCAATGTTGTATCATTCTGCAGTAACTATTCATTAACGTACATGTAGTGATTTATTACTTGTTGATTATATTGGTTTCACGGCCTTGCCAGATCTTGCCTGATAATTTTACTGTTGGTTTTGATGCACTACGAATAAATAAAAACAATAATTTATTGATTAAAACTGGAGTTACGAAAACTGTAAATACCTACGCAACTAAATTAATACATCGAACGGAAGTATAAATACATTCTTACAACAGGAAATCAGGGATGACTCTGCAGAGTACCTTGACATGACCAGCCATTTCTTCTCTGACGCACTGTCTCACCCATTTCGGGATATCCTATTGTGTCATAATGTGAAAACTAGTTTTTATGGGATTTTTCCAATAAAAGACTAACTGTGAAACGTTGCTGCCTTTACCTGTCTTTTTGTTGCTGTTTTGTAATCGAAAACAATGAAGTTATATTTTTTCCAACGAGTAATGGTTCCCTGTCCCTTTTCTAACTTACTGTTTCCGCGGGTTTAGGTCGTCGTCGGCCCTTCCCGCTTGAAAGTGACAATACAAAGACATTGAATGATAAGCAACTTCAATTAAAGGGCCTAATAATACAGTAGAATTCCACAGTACTCCCAAAACTTATCAACCGACATTTAGAAGGGGACAAGTGACTAACAACTTTCCCAAAGCTTTATAAGGTCTGCTCATTTGACGTCATAGTCGTGTTTTTCCTACAAATGGCTGCTAAAACTATGGTTCGCCGTCGGGACGAAAGCAAAAGACATTTTCACAAAGTGTTCAAAATCCCACGATAATTCACAACACCAGATAATAAAATACTAAATGCTAAATGAAATACACCTGTAACGATATTTAATATCAATGAAACAAATGTCCATTACGAACAAATTGGAGGTAAAATCGAAAACATACCAAACTTTGGATGCCCAAGCAAGTTGTAGGCAAAATGATATTGATCTATGGTAGTTTTACCATCTCCAAGAGCTATAGTGTAATTGTACTGACGGTTTTGATCACATCAACGCCTTATTTGCTGTAATTATTTTTTCTTTTACATGGTAATCCGATTCCCCCTGGTTAGCTTGTTCTGTGAAATTGTTTTTATCATTACACCCGCTTTGATTTTAGTGTCAAGTGTTGTTTGTCATTTTTTTGAGCAACCACATTGCATTTTGTACATTATTTCCTGGATATGCTTTGTCAGGAATAATTGGATTTGTTTAGTCGCCATGAGAAGTAAGTAAAGAGGGAAGTACTTAAAAAGAATGTACATGGAACAATTTCAAATATCCTCGGTAATATTGTTTTCTTCTAGTTTCATTTCAGCGAGGAAACAATTACATGTAGCACTTTCCTTCTATGAATCAAATGTCACATACTGAAATGGCATGAAATGACTGTCACGCTGTCACTCCCTGCCCCATTTCCTCGTTTCTGATGCATGTACCTTATTATCATTGGCAATTCTGAACAAAGCAAAAAGAGGAAAAGAGAGTTTTTAAAGGTTAAACGTGCAAATAAAGAAAATGGTATACATGTACTTCCTTTGTGTTACCTTTTGTATATGAAAACGACGTCAATTTCATAAATTATGAATAATAATGACGTCGATAACGGCATGTCCCATTTTTCATTCATAATAATGAAATTGTCCAGTTGCAATTTTGCATCTTTTTCTTTTAAAGTCATCCCACACAAACATCAGGTAAACTTCCGTTTCGCCAAAAACAACGGGATTTTTGGACAAGTTTGCCCTTTTCATCTTTCTCACGGTGCCTTTAGTTTGTTTTTTGAACAATCCAAAACCATGACACTGAGCCCGTCCACCAGACCTCGACCAGATCCAGGTGACCGTGTCGTTGTAGCGTTTCCTTCCGTTGAATCCCTAGAATTGGAGGACAGATTATGTAGCTGATCTGAGGTGTCGGACAAGAATGGGTTTAAGTTTCTATTGGAACTGAATGAATTTCCTAAATATGAAAAAAAGGTTACCTGGAGGAGGCGGGGCAACTCCCCCTCCATACATCGAAACAGTTTTTTAAAGGAATTGCAAGAACCAGCGATCCAGATAAGGCACTGTTATCGTTCTTAAGGGGTAAGGATTCTGTAATGGATGAGAAAAATTGGACAATCGTTTTTGTAAAAAAAAAAATCATTCTCCCCCACGACTCGAGGTCTTGATGTGCCGCTGTAACTGATTAGGACCTGGTCTTCATAACACTTTAGCAATTTTAGCAGATGCAGGACGTTTTCGATAAAATTCTGGAAAATTTTGTCCTAAGAGAGAAAAATGACAATTACATCTCAGTCCGTTATCCCTCCCCTCTAGAACTGCCCCTCTCCACCGTGTGGAACGGCAACCGACCTTCTCCTACGATTAATCCACAGTGCAAATGACTGGCCCGATTCAGGCATATCAGAATTCTTTTATTATGTTTCAAGAGTTGTGTCAGCCATGGGCGTAAATCCACGGGGTGGATGGGGGTAAATATTCCCCCCACTTTTTGACCAAGGAGATTGACTATTGAATCACCCACCCACATTTTCTTGGGGAGAAAAATTAAAACGGATTAAGAATTTGTCAGACTTCCCATCAATTAACCAAAATGTATTCGATATCACTCAAACAGGGAGAACAATCAAACAATCCATAAATATACCGTTCTCACGTAAGACTGTGCATTATAGTAAT
This sequence comes from Acanthaster planci, assembly GCF_001949145.1. The sequence continues at coordinate 313,792 of NW_019091484.1, read as the reverse complement.
ACATATTAAAGATACATCTGCATCATAAACATTATCTCCTATATAGTGTCACATGGGGTCAGCCCCCCCCCCCACGGTCGGGCAAGTCACCCCCTCCGCAATTCCCCATTCCTCATCTTCCTCAATTTCCGGCACAAATTTGCAACACTTCCGCGATCTATCTACAGTAGAACCTTCCACAGGCTCTTTGAGTGACATCTGAAGTTATTGTCTGGTAAATTTTGCAGATTTCAAAATGAGCGTGAAACTGCTGAAAAAGGGACTTGGTAATTTATTCGCTAATGACATCAAAGATTCAGTTTCTCAGTTATATCTATCATTATTTTGGACTTGGACTGCATGGTATCAAATTCGCTATAATCTTTTATGAGACATTTAACTTAAAACACGAAGGTGCTGATTTAGAATTTTACTTTTTTTGAAACGGTGATATGAGTTTAGAAGGACGTCTTTCAAATTTCTTGGGTCCTTTCTACCAAGATGATTTGGGACAATTTTTAAAATCGTTACTTTATAAGGAAAACGATCATTAAAAATACGGCCATAAAAGAATAGGCCTACATCCACGTACAGTGATTGACCTCCATGCAGCTTCTGTACGATAACAAGGAGGTAATGGCATATTTTGTTACACGGAGTGTAGGTAGAGATAATGGCATTCAGCAATTACGGATATGCTCATTTACTTTTAGTGTCAAGGACAAAAAAGCTTTATGCCTTGCCTGACGTGTTTAGGTGGTTTGCGCTTCTTGCAGCGCCGGGGTTTGATGTTTTGATAGACTAGAATATCGCAACTTAGACACCTGGCCAGCCTTATCGAGTACGACCGCATTTAAGTGCTTTCTCACTGAATTACCGCAAAAAATTCAACACTACGCTACGGTGGGCGGGTAAAGTTAGTCTACTATTGATTCATGATGCTATGCCCGCCCCAGGGAAAACATGTTTAGCAAAACACCCACTTAGTGATTTACGTATTAATTTTAATACTCTTGTTTAAAATTGAATCATCTCAACTTAGTTTCACTCTAGTTTTTCTGGTAATTTAGCCCACTCGAAATCTAAAATAATGCTGAACTTCCGTGCAAACAGTCACCACTTATCAGTAGTCAGACGAAAACAAACTTTTCACATAGGCCCTCGATAAACTGGAGATATGACTCCACCACGATGACCCGACTTTGCCGAATATGGCATCATGTTTTGCTACAATGAATTTTATGACGTCGTAATCGTTTTTACGTCAGTGGTTCAGCGCCCAGGGTTTAATCCCTGCTATTCTTGGCCAATGATGTATACGGTACAGCCCACCAAGTGAAGTCATGTCACCAAACGATAAAAGGCAGGGTTCATGCCAGTACACAAACCGTTTCGGTAATCGGTAACTGAAAATCGATACTGGAAATAACTTGCGTTTTAAAAGTCCTCCATGCAGTGGGTATACATAATGTAATTTTTCGAAAACCATAAATAGTGGAAAATTCCTAAACGGGTAGGGGGTTCAGCTGCTATGGAGTTCGTTTTTACCATGGTTTAGCTCAATAAAAAACATGTTCATGTCTTGTATTGTCCTGTGTTATAAAATGTACGTGTATGTCTGTCAATAGCTTAGGGTACAAAAGCAAATCTATGCTTCACCCCTTACCTAAATGTTGTTCTTTAACGTGTTAATGTGTTGTGTGTTAATAAAGGTTGCAATGGTAAAACTCAAAAATAATAATAATAATATGAAACCAATAAATTTGAAATCAAGATTGTTTGGCCGGTTAATACAAACCATAAATCCTTTAGAATCGACAACAAATGTTTCATGGGAAAATTCCCCTATTTTTGTTGACCCCAGAAAAAAAGTTGGTCCTCCGTAGATTTGGTTCCCGATTTGCCCTTGCAATCTTTGAACGGGAGCTTTCTCACTACCAAACGTTGGCCTACGCATGTCTTCTCGCTTTTTGAAAGTCGATTCTTTTTAGAAACCGCAATTAAAAAATATGATCATAATCGATTCCTGTGATGACCTGATTATGCGATATCGATATCGCGAGTGGGAAAAATATTGTAGTGCACTCCTAGTGATGCGGTGGGAGGGATATGCGGTTGAGGTTGGCAACGCTGCATGTGCTGTATTTTCCTCTTGGCAAAGCAAGTCACAAAAACATAGCAGATACGAAGACGAGTATTAACCGGTGAGTATTGAAAATGATGATTTGAAATAAGTGGACAGATGCATTTTTTCGACTTAACGTGAAGTGGGCCCGGGCCTAGTTGACAGTGTCACTGTGAGTGTAACGTTAGACATGTTAGACGATTCTAACACACCGCCACCCACTACATGTACAGTACATGTACTGTACACAGAGGCCTGTACGTCTGGTTCCCCCTCTTGCCCAGTTTCCGGACGCATTTCTTCTTAGTTTGGTAGTGGTACTGATAAAATTAAATGGTAGGCCTAGGTCTAGCCTACTGGCAATTAAATTTAACGACAAGAAATCCATACATAGACATAATTGATTTTTATAATTAGGCCTAGGCCCAAGACCTACGTGACCTAGGGCCTACAGTCATGCCATAGGCCCTACAAACAATAAATAAAAACCCTCACTGATAAAAAAAGTTAGGCCTAACGTTACTTTACTTAGCCTAGCTAGGAGTTGAGCATGTTTAGGCCCTAATTTTAGAATTGTTCAGACCCATCTCATTTGGGCATGGCTTGTCAATTGATGTCCTGGTTTGGAACTCTGTCCAGTTCTGGACCAATGAGAGATTCACTTATTGAAAACGGAATTTTTCATCACGTGTGCCCCTCATCGTGTGCATTTCTTACAGCATGGTCACTGTTATTGTTTTGAGTTCCATATATGGACATCATCATAACACCCTAAGCCCTATGAGACTTGTCTAAAAATGCTAATTTTTTTCTAAACAAATGCTTTGATATTTTCCCTTTTAAATTTTGATTCTTAGGACTTATTATCATTTTCTTACGGATGATATACCACTGCAGGGAAAATTATCAATGTCCAAATATGGAACTCTTCTCGTTTTCACTTCATAATTTCCCTGTAAAATCCAAACCTTAACCTCTTTATGCAAATCTAATCCTACTAGTAGTTAACTTTGGATCAACATCACCATGGTCGCCCATGTCATGTATGTGGGTGTGTCCCAAAAGTTACAAGAGGGATGTTCTTTTTCTTACATGTGCAGGGATGGTACCCACAAACAAACACTCAAATATTGAGCCTCTTCTCCAACAGATTTCTGGCTGGCCTAGTCTTCTGCAGTAGGTTCCTCATTGAACAAGTGCCAAAGATGGCACTCACAACGAGTGCATCACGTCTTCCTCTTCACGTGAAGGCCCGTGGAGAGAGGTACCCAAATTCAGACGTCAAACGCTTCCCAGTACCGGATGATAAGGTCCAGTGGTCTGTTCCATGGCCAGAATATAAACCAGTTGAGTTCACAAATCCAAAAGTGTTGGCAGGCCCAGTTTGGGCAGATCCAGAAATAAGGTAAAGGGAAAAAAAGTAATAATAATTTTCAGATTTCCTAAAGTTTACAAGTCTTACAGCCTCATATTTATTCACATTCAATTTCATGTTTTCTTCCTCATGCAAAATGCTGACGAGTCTAGTCACATCCGTAGAAAGAGTTCAGAACTCAGCCTGCACAACTTTAGCATTTTGTAATTTCGTAAACACCTTTAAATTTGAAAAAAAAAACACTCAGAGATTGTTCACTTTGGTACACCTGCTGTTTCGCTTTGGGACTGAACACCCTTTCTTCAATAAAATCCCCCAAAATGAAAGACACCCCTTTTTCAACATATTGATGTCGATGAAACGTGATTTTCTCGGAAGCGGGATGTGGAATTCTTTCTAATGTAGATTTGCAGTGTTTCCTGGTAAGTTGTAAATCATCAAGTTTGTTTTCCTTTCAAAAAACTAGCTGTTGACAGTTTATCAGCTGAAGCTGAGCCCAGTCAGCAGTGAAAAGTAAACACATTTCCCTTTGCACGTCAGAACGGCCACAGTGAGTTCCAGGAAGTGCTGTAAAATGTCAGTTGCAGACTTTCACTGTGCTCTTTGCGTTTGATAACTGAGCCGGCAGGCTTGCACATACATGTAAATTACCCTGCAGAAATGTCATTAACCACTTCCTGCCGGGGAACCCCGTTTCGAGCACCATGGGTTTATACGCAGAGCCGGGGTGCACGTAATGGAAGGAAAGAGCTGATCCGTGTAACAAAAGAGCGTATTCTGAATAAAAGACCTGCTGTGGGGAATTGCCATCATTTTTCAGCTTGCATTTTTCGAAAGTAATCTGTCACTGTTTTTAAACAGTATACCACTGTTTTAGGCATAGTGCGCCCGCGGATTAGCGCTGCAGATAAAAGTGCTCTAGGGCCCCATTGATGAGCGACACAACACCGCTGCATGCTAATCCAGCCGCATTTGAACAGATGCCACTCGCATTCACTGGGGACAGAGGAAATTACGCAACACCTCACAATTCTGGGATGTCTTTACAGGGTGGGAGGCCTGGCTGAAATACTCAGGAGTCAATGAAGGTTGCCTGTCAGCTTAGAATGGACACCAAACAGTCATTCATATGGGTGTAAATGTCCATTAAATGAAATGATGTATTTTTGAAGAATTTTGAAAACTGAAAATCTGGAAAATCTCCCATATGTGTGCACTGTATATTTTAAAGCACCCGGCAGCAAGTGGTCAATGCGGTTGCACCACACTCACAAGCATTGCAAAAACTTCTAAAACGTGAGGGACACGTGTTCTTTGGGCCAATATTTTTTGCAAATTTATGTTAAGGTCAGCAGTTCACTTTGTACTTGATTACAAAATAAAAAGGCCGCTGGCAATCACTGATGCAATTTTGCCCCAGAGTCTGGTTTTGCCCAGTTATCCTGCGTATGAGTGGCATTGGTTGAACCATAGAATAGACTGGCAGTAGACCGTATTTGCGTCGTCCCCAATTTCAGTCGTATTCCTAAACGTGCAGTATAAACCTGAAACCCTCAATGGGATGGTACCAGGTGATTTTCGGGGTTGGGATGAAATCATAGACTATAGTCTGGTTCTTTGAGTTTAACGTTTTCAAATTAATACACTACATGTACGTAGGGGAATAAGACTGAAATTAGGTCCCTATGAATAGGGCCTGTTGAATCTCTTGTGCACGTTTGTGCACAACAAGGGACTAAGCATGACCTGAATAGGGTCCTATCTCACAAGGCCAAAGAACAACAAACAAAGGGCCCTCTTTTGGTCACTCATAAGCCCGTGGGGCATGGATGTGCACGAGTGACTGCATAATGCTAGTCCATGTGAGTGCTAAGTCAGCCGTACCAAGGCAGCCCAGAAGCCGGGTCCAAGAACGGGTTGCCCAGTCCGTTATTACCTATGGAAATTTTGTTCTTGGTTGTTTCACAAAGGGGGCCCAATTCGGTAAAGCTGAAGTTCAATCGAGTGGACGGTAAGATCAACAGACGCAGCCACATGAAGCCGGATTATGAAACACCCGAGGGCGTGCCTAGGTGAGTGAGGAAAATATAAGCGTCATCCTCGGACGGTTAATCCTGAGATTAACCCTAATAGGACTTCCTAATCCTGCATTTCCAATATTGGTTTTCACACAGCCATTCCGAGAATTTGATTTGATGAAGTTGATCGTTGAAATTTGGCAGGTTAAAGGAAGAGTGAAAACATTTAAATATTTGAAAGTACCATTTTTTGCTTGTTTGTTGTCCTGAGTCCAAAGGTGAAAAAAAAATCAACATGCCTACTTTTAACAGGAGGCCAGCAGTAGCGGTAATCAGTTATACTTGTATGTATCGGTAGCATTCTGGTGTTAACTCCTTTTTTTCATTTCACCCAAGATACTGTTTGAAAAGAGAGGAAATGAAAATTTAAAAAAAAAATGCATTAACAAAATTGAAATTTTTTTTTATTTTTTCCAAATATTAAAAATCCTACATCGGGAAAACAATTGGAACTTTTCTTTTTGGTTAAATTTAATCATTCAGGGTCAGTGCATTTGTAATCAATCAAATTAAAAAATTGTTGGATTACGGCCTTAACCTGTTTTTTTCTTTCATTGAAAGCAGAATAATTCTGTTCTGCTGTTCATAGCAGAAATTCATCAGTTAAACCAGAGGGGCAGGCAGGAAGAACATTGCAGTTGGAGAAACTAAATATGATTGGAGATCATTTGACACAGTCAAATACATTTCTGGATCCACAGGAATCCTTGCGGGAGAACGGGCATAACGGGGAGAGGGGAGCTTGGGAAATGGGGACCAAATCATGCTGCAGATCCCTTAGTAACGAGGTAGGAAATAATTCGATGACAGATTTGTATGATTTACTGAATTCTTCATCTAATATGTTATAAGACTACGGAGAATTTCCTGCAGAAGAATGCAAGGAAATGTTGAGAAAAATTCCGGTCAAAATGTTATAAAATTAGCAAGAAGTCCTCTAGTATCTTGGAATTAAATGTAGGAATTGAGGATGTATCTTGAGAGCAGTTTCCATAGAAGTGTTGTTCGTCCTGGGTTTTTTTTTCACAGCACATTAGGAGGGTGTCCAAACTGTTGTATATGATATGCATTGTGTACCATCTTTGTAACTAAAACCATGATTACACAGTGAAGCAGTTGGAACCATTGTAACTGGATTTCTGGAAGCATTGTGCAGCATATTGAGCCAATGAGGATCAATAATTGGTTTGGGATGCGCTGAATCACACAGTCATTTGCTCACCAAATAGTTCAAGGGATCAGTCCATTTGTATTACTATAAACATCGCTGAAAACACCATCTTTGTTTTTTGTTCTTCAGATGGAAGCGTGATGAGTCAGGCACAGAAGTTGTCGACCCAGTCACAAAGAAGAAGATTCTACAGTTCATCGCTATATGCAGGAAGGACTCGGGAGCCTGGGCTATACCAGGGGTAGGTCCCAAGAAACACTCCTTGCCCAACTCTTCCTGAAAATTAATCCTGGTTCAAGATTCTCATTTCAAATTTGTTCCTGGCACTTTTCACAAGAAAACAGGCGCTTCAGATTTCCCCAAATGAGTTTGTATAAACAGTACACCTTTTGCTGCAAAGTCTTCTGTGAGCAATATCCATTAACCACTGGCTGCCGGGTGGATTTTTCTTGAGCGAGACAAGATGACGGGTCCGTTTCAAGATTTTCCGTTTTCAAAATTCTTCAAAAATTCATCATTTCATTTAATGGCCATTTATACCTACATGAAGGACTCTTTCGGCACTACTCTAAGGCTGACAGTTAACCTTCGTTGACTTTTGAATATTTCAGCCTTGGAAAAAGAGCCCACATAGTGTTACGTAAGATTCTTTTGTTCCGGAAACCGGCACAGTGCACTGCTGACCTCTTTTCACAAGGGGCCAGATTAGTGTGCAGCGGTGCTGTGTGGCTCATCGCTGCGGTGGTGGAGAGCTTTTGTCCCCAGTGGTAATCCGCTCACTTTAAATGCCTCAAACCTTGGTATACTGTTTCAAAACAAGGCTGTATTGTCTCCAATATGGAGAGCGAAAAAATGTCGGTAATGCCCAGCAGCTCAGTCTTTTGTGCTGAGCACAGTCTTTTGTTATAAGGCCCAACTCTTTTGTCCCAGTTCCGGGCTCCCCGGCTCTGCATATAAAGCCTATGTACTCGAAAACGGGTCGCCTGGCAGGGAGTGGTTAACAGAATTTTCTGAGGAGTCCTACAAAATGTCTTTGTTATTGCTATCATGATGTTATTGCTACCATGACGATGTGACTATAATAAACTATTTTCTATACACAATTAGTTTCTTTGCTAATGTAAATTTTGCCCATTCGGAACAAACTTCAATTGCTGTCTCCAATCTGCTGAATGATGTGGCCCTGCCTTATTCTAACTTCCTCTCACCTTTCTCCCCCATTTGGATTTTATCTCACAGGGTATGGTGGACGCAGGGGAGACGGTATCAGTTACATTGAGGAGGGAGTTTGGTGAAGAAGCCATGAACTCTCTAGACGCCCCGCGTAAGGAGAGAAAGAAGATCGAGAAGGCCGTAGGAGAGCTCTTCAAGCACGGCATCGAAGTACGCCTGACAACCTTTTTTTCTTCAACTGACCCTATGCAATATCACAAGACAAGGATGTTGTTTGTGATCTTTCAAGTTTTTGTTTAAACCTAGCTGGGGAATTTCTTGGATTTATGCCCCATGATTGGAAGCGAACCACCTCTCTGTTTCAGGTCTTTTGTTTTCAGAACTCCAAAAGCCTTAGCGATCCACACTTCTGTCTTTTTAAAGTCATTTCTATGTGTGCCTTGTATTATCGGGACTCTCTGTAGGTTTTGTTTAAAGCGCTGTGTAAACTGCTTTATGGAAGCTGAGTTGAGAGATTTCTTGGAAACGATCCATATTTGTAAGATAGTCAGCAAGATCAAGTCCTGTGCTGAGAAACCACCAATCCAGTGACCGTAACCGCAAAATGTGATTGAGGCGGCATCATTCCCACATGTACACTGCACGTATTCTTTGATGTGAGACATGCATACTGACAAACCAGTAGTTTGGAAAAAGATTGAGAGTGTCATGTGACAAGAAAGTAAGTGTGGTACCACCCATTTGAGTGACTTCTAATTGGGGCACTCAATTAATGAATGACCTTTGACCTCCTGGCCCCCTCCTTGCAGGTCTACCGGGGCTACGTGGATGACCCTCGCAACACAGACAACAGCTGGATGGAGACAATAGCGGTCAACTTCCACGACGGCACCGGCAACAGCGTGGGGAAGTTTGCCCTACACGCAGGGGACGACGCGGGGGCCGTGCAGTGGACGGACATCGGGTCCAACCTCAAACTCTTTGCGAGCCACGAGTCGTTTATCGAAAAGGTGGCCATAAGGCTGGATGCCCACTGGTAACGCTCTACCACTTTCACCTTGTACGTTTAGTATCTCTATCTCAAAGGCCAAATTTAAAAAACAGTTTACATGTTCAGCATGTGTGCTGCCTCGTCTTTTGAAGGCTGCCTGCAGGGGCAGATTGGCCATTACAATTGACTAGTGTTTCTGCGCTGGTATACTTTGAAATTTCTCTTCCTTGTTCAGTTTTGAGTTGTATAGACTTCTTTATTGAGTTTCGTTGTTGGCTTTTAAACAGTTGACAACATTAATGGAATTGAACTTAACACCACTTTCAGTTTCCTCTTGGCATTTCCTGAGGAAACAGAAATTGGCAGAAGGCAGCTCGATTTCAGATGATACTGACTCATGCACTCCTGAACTCTACATTAGTTGGAGAATTCAGTGCTATTACAGTCAAGCACAAACTATTATAATACCTTGACTACCACGAAAATATCACCAAAAAGAAGCTTATAATCAGCAACTTAGGCAAGTCATTTTTTTTTATCTGCTATACCTTGTCTTAAACTTGGTTAATTTCCCCACTTAAAACTAGACTTTTGCAAAATTGGCAGTACCATATTATGTAAATCCATGCTGCAAAAAATGTAACACGTCATTTTAACAGAAGCGTAGATCCAAATAGCAAACATGTAAGCCTTTTATGAATGCTCTTTTGGGAAAATGTAAAGGTATGTTATTTAGAAGTAAAGTTTAAATCGCACAACGATCCATTTATGGCGAGGATTTGATGTGAAAGGGGAGGGGGAACGAAACCCAAGACATTGTTTTGAAAAAATGTGAATTGCACTCAACTTACTTTGACCATGCACTGTGCAGAAAAGTGCACATTATGCATGCATATTTCTCAGTGTCGCATAAATTTTGGGCAGGAGCCTCAGTACACACATGATGTTCTCTACATGTGTGACTCTGTTAGTCCCATTACTGGTGTGAAAAATAATTGTATTCCAGTGTGTGGGATCGTCAAGCATCTCTGCGCTCACGTGCAGAGAAATACCCTGATGCCCTGATGAGCAAACCATATGTTTTGTAATTCCCTAGTTGAAAGTTTCGATTTAGTTAAATAAATAAATAAATCTAATATTACTGCAAGGTATGTTTGGTGCTTGAAAAAGGTGTAATAACTAAGTAAAAGTCGGGTTTGGGAAAAAAGTAAACGTATATGTGCAGTGTATGTTCCCCTTAAAACAATAAAACCGAATGCCCAAGGCCTTTTGGTTGCAGAACCTTTCTTTTGCATGTAAAATCCCCTCACGTTTGTAGGAAACTAATGGCCAAAGTATATTGGCTGAACTCTGTTTTTCCTCTATTTGGCAAACTTCCTGGTTGAGTTTCAAGAATCCACAGTAGGAAGCTTAGGGTTAAATGTCATGCTTGTCATGCCAGAGGCAAAAAACTTGGTTCAAAGAATAAATCCTTTCCCATACGTGTGTGTAATACATATTTGTACAATCCCTGTCTTTGACCCTGTCAGAGCAAGGATTACACACGCATGTACAGTCATTGGTAGGAAAAACAGATTACTTCACTTTTCTGGCAATTCAGCTCACATAAGGTGTCAGTAGTGTCGCAAGAGCTTTCAAAAGCTCTTATTTTGGTCTTGCGAGTTCACAGACTTGCTTGAGGAAATGCTTGGGAAAAGGGTGCAAGACACAAAGTCAAGTGACAGCTGGAGAAATGGCTAATTCCAGCCTGGAAATGAAGGAAAACAGGATGTTTATGTGGAATGAGTCATCCTTGCTTTGTCGGGGCTTCCTAAGAACAGGGTGACGAATTCTGGCATGACTGTTTGGGGGAGAGTGCAGAATGTGACTAGGTCACACTGTTTGCACCAGGGAACGGTGTTTATGTAGCATCTGGTGTTTCCTGGTAAAACGTGCCAGCTGTTCCGGACTTTGAAGATTCTGCACAAATACTCATTACAGATTTGTTCTGTCCCCTCCATGTTGTCTTTTCAAACCAGAAATTAGCCTCAAACAAATTTTATAACTAAATGGTGTTTTAATCTAAATCTAATGTGCTAAATTGTGTTTTGCTAGTGTTAGATGTTTTGTAAATTTGTGGTTTTTGATACTGAAAAATTACAATATTGGAAGAAGTGATTATCTGAAACCGGAATATGATGTAGGTCTGGTTGTGTATATTTATGGTACATTACATCAGTTCATATCATTTGGGTTTTCACCTGTTGCGATTAAGTCATCATAAGTCCATCAGTCTCAAGTGGAGTCACAAGCTATTCAAAGGGTTGAAATGAACTGTGACGGAGGAGTTTCTGTATCATTGTTCATAGTGTCCATGACGGGCCTATTAGCAAAAGTGATCGACTTATGATGGAACTGTGATTGACTCACCTGTGCCTGTAGGGATGTTCCCTGTTCTGTGGCCAAGCCTTCTCTGCCTCTTTATTTATTGACACATTCCTAGTGACCTAGTCACAAGTTATGTTTCGTTTTTCCTTTTTTGGTGGGGTGGGGGGGCGCTCTGTGCTTGAAAATTGACTGAAGTTGATACTGCGACCCCTGGAGTACTGTTGCCAATGCTGAATCAACTGAGCTGTCTAGCCCAGTATAAGTAATCTGTCAATACATTTATACCACAGCTACTCAACCTGAAATAAATCCACAGGAATTTTTAAGGCACTCTTTGGATGTAAAAAAACAAACTGCTCTTTTATTTTTGTCAGTACTCGCCAAATTCAAGTTTGCTTTCTTTATGGAAACGCTGTTCGGGAATTGGCAGAGAGTTTTGAGTATTAAATAAAACTTGAGAAAAATGGGTATCAAGGTGCTCATCGGAGTCCTTGCGTCGGTTTAGTGCTAGCTGTTAGAACAGAGGTACTTGTTCTGGGGGTTGCAGGTTCAAACTCTACTTCCGTGAGTTTCCTTTGTTTTCTACAAACTTACCAAGAAGTTACAATTGTGTACATGTATGTGGTCAGTTAGGTGCTGTATTCTTTGAAACTTATTTTTCTTTCAGTTTTATTCAGTCATGACTGAGGTACATGAATTCTCTTTTTGATAAATCTTATTGCCAGTGGCAAAGTTGGTGATATTGTGTGTTTTATTGTGATCAATGTAACCGTATGAAGCTACTGGTAGCTAGGTCAGTTCAATTCACTTGTCAAAAGTGTAGGTAATCAAGGCCTTTTCTTGTTCTTAAAACTTCTTGAAGTTGTGATTTGTTGCAATTCTGAGACTTACTTGGGGGCTGGGGGGAGTACTAATGTGGGAATTCAATTGTAGATAAAAAAACTGGACATTTAACCTTTACTTTGCTGTGATTTTATGGTAATTCTTTTTTCTTTTTTTTTGACTCTTTGCTATGGACACTTAACCAAAAGATGAGCTGCCAAAAGTGCTAAGCGGAAAATAGTACTTTGCAAAATACCAGTCGGGGAAATTGTAGATTACATGGCAGCTTTGCTGGTAACCCAAGTTTGATTGACCTGTATTCTCGTCGCTAAGCAAAATGGGCCTACATAAATCTGTTCATGGAGTTGGGATTTAATTTACTTCAGATAAATTGGTACATTTAAAGACAACAAAGTCATCTGCCAAAAGTGGAGACTTCATCACAAAGTACTAAAAATGTAGTGTAGGTAAAGGATCATCAAACACTTATGAGTGAACTCTTAAATTTTACAGTGGCACTGAACTGTAGGAATTGTACAGTTAATAACCTGTTGGCAGTATAACCTTTTCATTGCTGAAATCAGATCAAACTATCTGTATTGGAACTAAGCATGGATTTGTGTTGGACTGTTTTATTCTTGTTCTGTGTTGTTACTACTGAAATTGGCCAAGAGTACCCTCCCCTAAGCCTTCCACCCCTACTGTATCCTTGTATTCAATGATTTTGCCCTTTTTAGTCCCCATATCGGATGACAGAACCGAAGGAAGACCAATATGGGGGGGGGTGTCTTCAGTTACCCCCGTGAATTTGAGCAGGCTGTATATACAGGTGTTTGAAACTCTTCGCCAAAACTCATCGTGAAATACAGCCACTCCGAAAGTTTCTGTGAACTATAACACCCCCACACATGTGAAACAATAGTAGTGCTAGATAATAGAGAAACCCGGTGACCATGGTAACGCTGAATTGTTACAATTTCACTGATCTCCAAGTACAATCACGATGGGCGTCCAAACGTAGATGGCGCTATTGATCATCATGGCGGCCCCCGTGTCACTGGCTGGAAAAGTTGCCATTGTAACAGGTACGTTATTATTATTTGCGTTTTTTGGAACTTAACGGGCTTCTGAAGAAATTGATTTCAAAGAATATACATTGTGACTGTGTTTTGCGTCCACATCGCACGTTTTGTGGCATTTGGAATTTCGGGGAATAGGCTATAGAAATAGCCTAGGCCTAGTCTAGACTCTTATAATTTACAGCACCACATCTTGGGCATGTTGGGCCTACGCCTCTGCTGCATGGAACCCAGGCACCAAGAAAATCACAGACATCCTTCAGCGGGTGCAGAGGTGAGCTGCCAGGTTCCTGTACGATGATTTTCAACCTACATCTTGTGTATCGAAGATGTTTACCAGCTTCAAATGGGATTCTCTCGAGACTAGACGCCACAAAATACTCATGTCAATCAGGAGATCGACATTGACGCTAACTTGTACATCAAACCCAAGCTGACCAGGTCCCAAAGAAGCCACAACAGACAGTTTGAAGTCTATCATCACACATCCAACCCCCACATCTAGTCTTTTTTCCAGAAACCTCCAACTCTGGAATAACTTATCCCAAGCATCAGTAGACGATACTAGCCCCACAGTTTTTTAAAAATTCTATCCAGCACAAGCTCCACACTCCTAAATACATGCAAGTTACTGTGCCACTCTTGTCAACTTCCAATATAGTCCCTGGTGGACCGTTCGGAGGTTATGTCCACAAGGTTAGGTACATGAACAAGGTGTAGTGCAGGTGAGTTGGCCTACTTTCAGAACTGTAAGGTTTATACAAACCTTGCAGATAGCCATATACAAACTCCCATAAACACATAATTCACCTTATATCCTCATTAAAATGGTGAAATTCTTGAGCATTTTGCCCATCCACACTACAGAAAATCAGCACATGTACTCTCAATAGCTATCAGCTGTGTGATAGCTTGACCAGTTGCAACGCAGCTCCTATCTTATCCTTTTATTTTCGTGGCCCTATCCAAATGAAAGCTGAGTTATGATTGATCATTGGAATGGAAGCAAATTGGAGTTTCTCAGCAGACACTTTCACGTTGTTATCAAGGATCTTGATATAATCCTCCTTTTTCATGATGCCCTGTATCTTAATGAGGTTCCCGGTGCCTCTAGCAGAGAAGCAACCCCGTAGCATTATGTTGCCACCACCATGCTTGATGGTGGGGACTGTGTTCTTCGGCTTGTATGCTTCTCCTTGCTTCCTTCAAACATAGGCAATATCAATGTGGCCAAAGAACTCCATCTTTGTCTCATCAGACCACAGGATCGATGACCAAAAGATAGGATCTTGGTTCAGATGCGCTCTAGCAAATGCCGGATGAGCCTCCTTATGTTTCTTCCTGAGTAGTGGTGTCCTTCTGGGCCTGCGTCTGTGGAGACCTCCTTTGAGCAATACCCGCTGGATTGTTGCCCGTGACACCTTCGTCTCTGCCTTGTCAAGGGTATCAATTGGGGCCTTGGTTGTGATCCATGGGTTGTTGTTGGCCTCCTGGCAGATTTTTCTGGTGAGTCTACGAGATACTTTACACTTCCTGCCATGCCCATTGAGGTTTTTCACTGTGTTGAACCTCTTATGCTTCCTGATGATACTCTGAACTGTTGCAACAGGGACCTCATAGTGCTTGGAAATTGCCGGTTAGCCTTTGCGTTCTTTCTTTGCCATGGTGACAAGTAACGTAACTGAGAATGATCCGAATACTTTTCTTCTTTTTATACTCTTTGGGGGTGATGGCATTTCATCAGAATCTTGAACACAAAGTCATCAAAAGAAGGTGTTTATTCTATTGGAACGTCTTAAAATAGCTTCATGCCAAAGATTCTTGCAGTTATAGAAAATGAAAATATGCAGTATGAATGAAAGGACGTTTTTGTCTTGGGATTTGGTCGGGGGTCTGAGTAATTTTGACCTGGAGCAAAAAAGAAACCCAGACCGTATCTATTATTATGCAAACGAAAATTAACCAATATACACGCACATGTGGGTTTGTGTATTGTAACAAATAGACCAAAGACAATAATAGACAAAAGTAAGAAATAATAACTGGTATCTGTATATGGAACTCTTCCCTTGTAATTTGTCATTATGACCCTGTATTCACTCAGACCTTGTCCTTCATAAAGGCTATGCATTACTGGTTCCAAATCTACCTCAATGGATAACCCTATAGGGTTATTGAAAGTTGGACTTTCTGTTTCCCTTAAAATTTTGCAAAGACAAGAAGACCCACTAACTGGGGCCTTTAATTCCATTTTTTAGGGCTGTGCCGAATAACCGAATATTCGATCGATTGTCGAATATTATTTTTGAATGTGAATATTTGAATGCAAAATTCATGAAAAGGAGAGAAAAACTTTCTTCTCGTTTTAAATGAGAAAAATTGCACCATGGAGGCTTTTTTCAAGCAGATTCAAATGAAAAGCGTCAGAAATCTTACAAGGATTTAAAAAGTAAATTATTCATTAAACAATTTGAAACGAATAGAAATTTTCAACAGGGCAAGAAGTTTTGCTCATCTCTTAAATCTTGCTAAATCGTGGCTGGAAATACTCCTAGATGTGAGAAGCTATTACATATTGATCATAATGTACAATTGTGGGTGTTATTGCAACTGATTTTGTATATGGTTTGTTCATCAGCAAGTTGCCGGTCGGTGGGACCGAATATTTGGATATTCAATCAAAGTGAAGGTTGAATATTCAAATAGTGAATTATTGGAATTGACTCAGCCCTACCATTTTTTAAAGTTTGGACTTGATCTGCATAAGTACAAGTCCAAAATAAACTGAAAGAGTTTTAATGCCCCAGTTAGTGGGTCTATGCAGAGCCAATAATCAGATACTGAAAATAACAGGTAGGAGTTGATTTAAACTACAAATTAGCAGGCATGATTGTGATTTCTGGAGAGAAAGAGAAAAAGGTTAGCCCTTAACTCAAGGGATTTGTTACAGATTCTGTATTTTGATTGTTTAACATGAATACATGTGTGCTCAGTTGCTCTCTGGAATGGGCCTGCTTTGTTCTCTACACAATATGGATTTAATTTACTTGAAATGACGGAGTAGATTTTTATAGATTCCGTGGGACTAATTCTAATGCTTCAGGCTGGATTTATATCTGTTTTAGTCTACTTGCATTCCAGGTGCCAGCTCTGGCATAGGCTGGGCCACCAGCGTGCTGTTTGCTAAGCTCGGGGCAAAGCTGACCATCACTGGAAGAAATGCAGCCAACTTGGACAAAGTGGCCAAACTGTGCCAGGAGAATGGATCAGAGCCGGTGAGCAGAAAGTGTGTACGTTATCCCCTGACACCTGTGGTGAGGCAGTGATAGAAAGCGCCCTCTCCCAGTACCTACTGTCCCCGCCCCTAGATACTGTACAGGCTACAAAATATTTAGGTGGATCAAACCTGTTGTAGTGGTAATGATAACTTCAATTGTCGGAGGGCTATTGTGACCTGTAGCCTCTCTGATCAAGCACTTGGCCTTTGAAGGCCAAGCAGTCACTTAATGATAGCTGTACCGGAGCAACTGTCTACCTTAGTGAGGTAAGCTGAGAGTGGTCACGGTGTTGTAGTCGAGACCACTTAAGACCTTCACATGACCACGCAATACCAGCACAGACCTCTAGTCTAAATTGAGGTCACAAGCTAGTCAAATGAACTGCAACAAAAGCACTCCTTTGTCATAGTTCACCCTGTTACTTGTGACCTGTCTTGTTCATGTTCTTGTGTCTGATCTTGTGATGGTCTTGACCACAACACTGGTCACAGGGCCTACTTGAGGTAGACAGCCATTGCTCATGGTGAAGTTGGACAAAAGCATCGGGGAATAGTTTGATTGGAGCCAAAGATCAGAGAGGCTATTCAAATCTAAGAGTAAATGCGATTTTGTGGGGACTCTCTTAAAAAAAATAAAGTTTCTTTACACAGCGATGTTTGTTGGTCCCTCTTTTCTTGTCACTAGTTGGTGGTTGTTGGTGACTTGACTAAAGAGGCTGACAACCAGAATCTCGTCAAGAAGACGACGGAACATTTTGGAAAGTTGGATGTGTTGGTAATCACATTGCTCCTTCTTAGTATTCTATTTTTTAAAACAGCAATTTATGTTTAATTTTTAGAATTGTAGTGGGGACCCCTTAAATGTATCACAAGACCAACACGAGACAATCACAAGACTTTAGGTCTAAATTCAAGTCGCGAGCCATTCAAATAAGCTCAACCGGATTTACCCTTGTCATTGTTCATCTTCTTACCTTGTGACTGGTCTTTTGATGAACTTGACTACAAGAGAGCTTCTTCTAATGTCCACTGAAAGCAGTCAAATTAACATGTTCATGATCGGAATATTGTCCGTTTGCTCAGGTGAACTGCGCTGGTATTATTTCATTGGGAACCATTGAAACCACGAGCATGGAGGCGTATGACACCATGATGAATGCCAACGTCAGGTAAAGTCGCAACACTGCGGGGGGGAGGGGCCACCGGGAGGGAGGCATGAAATTACGTCCTGATGAAACTGATGCATCAACAGACCGTAGCTCTAGATGCATGAAACAAAGTGAAAAAGGCCAACCACAAGTAAAGTTTCCCCAACTTGTTTCCCCATAAGAAGAGAAAATGTTCCCTGATTCAAATTGGCAGTGTAACAAGAGCTCTGAGATGTGCAATAATATGGCTTTGTCTTAATTGCGTGGCTGCAGCTTGAAGTTAAACACTACTCTGCAGGAAGTGGCTGTAGCCACTGCTCTAGCCTAACAAGCCGCAGTTATTCAGAGGGGGCCCATTTCTCTTGTCATCATCAGGTCAATATTCCATCTGTCGTCCCTGGCTGTGCCTCATCTGATAGAGACAAAAGGAAATATCGTCAACGTCTCCAGCGTCAACGGTCTGCGAGCAGTAAGTGGCGGATTAAGTGCAGAAACTAACACTGAAAATGTGCATTTACTGCTGACAAATGAGAGAGTATCCTTGATGGGCCATGTTGCCATGGTGATACTTGTAAAATACCCCTTGCTTATTCTTAACTGTGATTGGCTGGAACGCGGTCATGTGGGGTTTACTAATTTTTGCTAGTGCATGACCTGGACACAAAGCAAGACATTGCACAAGTGTAATTTCTGGAGCATTGTGTCCAGTAGGGCACTGTACTCAAATTTTTGACTGGCTACAGCGCCCTCATGTGACAAGAACAGTGAACAGCAACCAGGGAAATTAAACAAACTCTTTGCGTTGTTGAATTGCTTGTTGAATTACTTATGGCAATTTGAGTTAACAGTTGAATTAATACATCATGTCACCCTTCACCTTCTGTGTTCATGGTTTGAACTCCAGCTGATGCAGTCTTCTCTCAGTCTCTTAGATTGTCCTTTAAATTAAGGAATGTCCAGAAAAAGCCTGATATGAGCCCATTTTTTTATAGATTTTAGAAATAATATTGGCATCATGCACATATGTAAACTTTCTTATTTACTCTGAAGTTCAGGCCAAAGAGTCTCAACCCAGTTCCATCCCTGAAAAAGACACTTCTATCATTTTCTCTGAAGAGATTCTCGGGTGCATGAAAAGTGAATATTTTCAACTGTGCAATTTAATTTCATTCTTGTTTTGAAATAACAGTTTGCCGGAGTGCTAGCTTACTGTATGTCCAAGAGTGCTCTCGACCAGTTCACCAGAGTCACTGCATTGGGTCAGTCACTTTTGTCGTGATAAATTTCTGGTTTTGGTTGTAATTTAATGATTTTTCTTACAGGTATTGTATTTGTGTTTAGATTCAAGGCCACAGCAGACAGAAAGACGGAAGACTAACTTCTAAGTCCAGTTCTGAAATTTTGAGATACTACTTCATTTGAGATATCTTTAAATTGCATTTCAGTCAGTGCATCTGAAAGAAAGCTTGAAAGAAAAATGCAGTTGACGTTTTGTAAATTGAAATGACAGAAAGAAGAAAGCAGCCTGCTGGCCTCTAATCAACATTTCAACTTCAGAGGTCAGGCAACATTCCCCCAAATGTCTGCCACCAAAATTCTAACATGTATTCAGTTTAGAAATAGATACATTTGAGAAAGAAAAGTGGTTTGATGAATTTATAGACCAAGTTTGAGAAATAAACACATTTTAATAACTTTATATTTTCAGAATTGGCTCCAAAAGGAGTGCGTGTGAATGCAATCAAGTGAGTTTACGGTGAACTAATATTTATTGATGGTTGTTTTAATGTTGTTTATTTATATTTCTTTTAAAACTGAGTCTGTTTATCTATTCCTGTTATAACTAGTATCTGTCTTTTTAATTTTTGACAGTCCGGGTGTTATTGTAACTAACTTGCAGAAGACTGGAGGGCTTGATGATGAAGCTTACGCCAAGGTGTGTGACTTTTCTTTTTAAGAACTTAAAAAGAAAATTGATTGTTTTTGAACTATAGGCTAAATGCCTGGAAACTTGCCACTGGAGTATCACCACGCTCAATTATCAACCAGGTTTTACTTGTTTTTCTTTTGATGCGTGCTGGCATTTCAGAAAGTTGTTAAGACCCTACTGCAGCCTGGTACCCCTGCTGGAATGGGTTATAAATCTGGTCATTGGTTTAGTCTGGAAACTAATCCAAGGTCACATCATTATTGTGGTAGCACCATGCTTGCATGCACAGTCTTAAAGTTGAGGCGAATCATTCAGCTAAGTCCCAACCCCTTTTGGTTGAGGAGGCATGTGACGTGCATGTTCTACCTGCCCACGAGCATGGTGCCGTTGCAGTGTGTCATGTCTGATTCTGGTTGCAAGGTTAGTCTGGATCCGCTACTGGTTTCCGTCCCATCTGTGCAGCAATAAGGCTAGATTAGTGAAGTAATGCGTGTGATTAGTGATCTGTGAATAACTGCACTGACTGACTATGAGACAACCAACATATAGTTGGACAGCTGTGCGTGTCAAGCACCCACTCAGTATGCTGGTGGTTTTCAAAGAAATTGAATGCAACAGGGGGCCGCAATGTACCGATGTGTAGGACCAGTCCAATGAAATGGCAGGCTTGATGTTCTAAGCTGAATGGCCTTCAGGGTAGTTGACACAGATGATCTTGTTAATCTAAGAAGGCTGCTCACTTTGACAATTGTTGGATGTTTGCGCATTGAACTGACAAGAGTTTCTAACCAGCGAGAGCTCTAGCCTCAAAGCGCTTGAGGTTAGGATTTCATGAGGTCATTTTTCTCTTGCAAATTCCTTCCTTTAAGTTAAAAGTTCTCTTCATTTTTCTGCTGTTGAATTGACTCCGTATAAGCCTTGTCAAAACACTCAGATCACTGCATGATTAAATTAAGTTTATTTTGCCTTTCCCCTCAAATGTTGTCGATTGTTGCAGTTTCTAGAGCGATCAAAGACAACTCATGCCCTGGGCCGACCTGGGCAGCCGGAGGAAGCTGCCGATGCCATCGCTTTCCTAGCATCTGATGCTTCAACGTTCATCACAGGGGTTACTCTTCCAGTGGACGGTGGACGGCATGCCATGTGCCCTCGCTAAGGAAAGCCTGGGTGGCGCTGCTAAGGATGCGGTAGTGCAGAGGGCAAACAGTGTCTTCCTATAATTGTATATGAAGCAACCCAGCAAAGTGAGTTTTGAAGTCGGCAGAGAGCTGCATTTGAGTTACAGGCCATTGAGACAAGTCTATTACGCCATGGGAATTGGCCATAACAGTCATTTTTTAAACCCTTTTGTGACCAATATGGTGGGGATAACAATTGAGTGATATATCGAAATGCAAATCTAGTTCTGTTCTTTTACTGTAAATGTAAAAAAGAAAGATTTCCATGATCTAGTAACATTTTGGAAGTTCCTTCTAAATTGTTTTTCATGTAGCAGTCTTGTCCTTAAAATATATTAAATTGCATATCAAATCTTGAGCCTACAGAATAACAGTGTCTTCAAACCTTGTCTGGTTGGAAGGATTGGGAATTAGCCATTACAAACCTTCAAGGGTCAAGAATGTAGATTTTGTATGGAAACGTGTTGCATTTGACCTCCGACTCATCTTTCTATCATTTTGCTTTTTGGTTGCTCTCTGTGAAAAATTTTTTTTTTCTGACAAATGTGAGGCCCATTGCTGTGATGTCATAACAGTAAGAGACTGTTCACCCGAGGAGGTTTCTGTTCAAATGATGAACCTCGTATTTGCGCATGCGAAATTGAAAACTTTGCCCTCCGGTCTACTGTTGTAATCTGAAACAGCAAGTCACCAAAGTGAACAAAATTCCAACAACAAAATACCAAACACTATAGTGAAGAAACAGCTGTATCACCAAAGTATCTGCCTTGGATAGCATCACACTTTTGTCCATAAATATCTAAGTTTGCATGAGCGTTGCAAGTCATAAAGGTACCAAACTGCCTGTAAAATGCCGTTCCAAAAATTAAACGGGACACAAAGGAGTATCTACGGGAACTGCATGAAAAAATGACATCGCCTTGCTCTTGAAATGTTATACACATGTATGTTGTGTTGAAATTTACTTCGTGTCATCTTGCTGAAAATAGTCAGTGGGGAATGCTTCCAATGCTTCCATTTAAATTATATCACAAAGTCCGAACTAAGAATATAAGTTCATTATAAATTATATCTTTGGAGCCTGTAAATTGTCTGTGTCCTTATCTTAAATGTTGTCCTCAGATAATCATGGAGTTCATTTGTATCCATTGGCATTGATGCCAATTACTGATCCGAGGGTGGCTTTTGTAAAAGGAATACCTTGTGTACCATAAAATTTGTTAAGAAGAATACTTTGTAAAAGTTGTAGCTCACTTCATACAGACAAAGGTATGAAGACGGTAATGTGACTGGTTTATTTTGATGAGAGAAAGAAACTGCATGAAATTATTCTGCATGCCACATTGAAGTCCATGTGGGTTTTATTCATTGCATTCAAATCTTATTAATTGTAATTCTCATTCCATTTAGTTTTAATTCATATATTTTATAGATCTGCAGCTGGCTTCAGAGTATTTGGCATGTGGGAATGAGAGATTTGTGGTCTGTGGCAAAGCAAACTGTTTATTTCGCCATAAACGTTAATTGGATAAATTGCTGAATCCACGAGAGTTTTTTCTGTTTTCAATCAGTAATTCAGAAACCTTTCCCTCAATACATTTATGTTAGTTTTGTGATTTTTGTCTGTCAATGTGGTGCTTTGTGCCTTGTTTTGTATTCTATATTTCCATAAATCTAGGAACTTGTAAGAATGGCATATTTGGGGTACGCATTCCAAGCTGGAACATTTACATTAATTTCCATGCTTTATTTGGTACAAATGCGTTGGTTGGGGTCTTGAGCAAGAAACATGATTTTTAGCTCTCGGATTCCGTGAAAAGTACACTGCCCGGCAAAACCTTGACCTGCGGGACAGTGTTTGCATGTTGAAACAAAATATGTAAGTAATCAACTTTTAAATCAAATTTTACTCGGAATTTTGCCTCATGGGATAAGAAGTTCAAAGGAGGCTAGTACCTTACCATAAACAGGTTTTCCTGACCAGTTTCAGCAAAAAGTTGTTCAATACAATGTGAGGCCAACTTACATTCATTTTGAATGATCCTCAAGCATTGGAAAATCAAATGCAGGCATTTGATTTCGTTATGAGTATTTTTTCAGGAAATACATTCATTTAAATTCTAGACATCGTTTTGTACTTTCACGTTCGGCAAAGGGCTCATTTCATTTGCAGGAATACAAATTCGGTCCAGTGATGAGTGCTTTTTAGATCCTATGTAAATCTGATCTTGCAAGATTTAATACAGTGGATCTTCAGACATGTTTTTGCCAACGTCACCTTATACAAAAATTGTTGTGGCCGGGTTCTTACAGAAAACTGAACATCTTCGGTTGGGAAAACGTGCTTCATGCTTTTCAGGGCAATAACGAAAAGAAAGGCATGAGTGGGGGGGGAGTCTGGTACACTTTGACCTAGAAATAGGAAAAGGTCATGAATATGTATGAGCGTAATTATGATCATAAGATATGAATAAAAATTAGGTGCAGGGTAAAATTTGCCGACACCGGTGGTAAGCTCGGTGGTCGAGTGGTTAAGACATCTGCACTAGTATGCAGGAAGTTGTGGGTTCGAGTGCCACCCAAGTACGCTCGTGTGTTTTTTTCACAAGCCTTCAATCTGGACAATTCAAAACAATGCGGTTGCAACATTTGAAAAGAAGAGATAACAGCACTAACATGCACCAAAGAGTAAAAAAAGGAACGGACGTATCTTTACAGCACATGTAAACAAATACATGTAATTTAAGTGCGTCACGCGCAATCGATTCGCACTGAACATGCTGCCATTCATCGTTTATTTGCCCACTGCCTGCGCGCAAGACCGGTGGTCTATGCGTTTATAGGTGTGTGGGTTAATATTATCATTGCTGATCTATGGTTATTATCGCGTATGCATTATGCACTGTGCTTTCGTTAACGCACTGCAGACACCTCAAAATAGACCTTCGCGCTGCGTACACACAGTGAATCCGTAGCGAGTATAATGAAACGTCAGAGAGATCCCGACTTGAGTTAAGTCTAGGTCTCGATATAGCAGAAACTAAGACGTCAGAGAGATCCCGACTTGAGTCAAGTCTAATAGGACCTTGGGAACGGTGTTCACCTTATTTGGAATTTCCTTTTTTCAATTCAATGCAGTATAATGAACATTCTTACAGTTCCTAGACGTTCCTACGTACATTGGAGGGGCGTCTGTGCACGCGAAAACCAGGAACCTGTCTACTCATCAACATGTGGGAGGCCGCACAGAAAGCGCGCCACAAACAGCGCGCCATCGCATCACGTACGCAGCTAGTCCGTGTAAACAAACCAGCGTGTCTGACTGCGAGTAAACCATTCACACTAGGCAACGTGACTTGATCGTTTCCTTGTCACATTCCTCGCCCAAGGCTCGTCAAATTCAGCTGGTCAACAATGGAGAAAGAAAGAAAAGTCTACAAGATTGTCCTGACTGGAGGTAATGCATTTTTACGCAAGTCCACGTACAAATTATGAAATAACAAATGTTTACCGATTTCGCATTCGTTGGGCTGGTGGTACTGTTACTACTACTGCTGTTCCCATCGGCAGCTTTTGTCTAGACTTTAGGGTGGCGTTTTGTGTGAAATTTATTAGCATTTACATAATACTGTAGTACATATGCTTCTTTGAGAACTCAAAATCACTATTCCGTCACACGGAGTATGACGGAGTTGTCAGGTAGTGACTTTGAGCTCTCGAAGTACGTAGGCCTATATTCCATGCATGTGGCATGTACATGTAACTGTGTAGGGTCCACAGTGTAATTGTGCATTATCAGCGTTTGCGTGTTAATGTCAGATTCATGACAGCCTTATATAATATTTATGATGATGAATGAATGGTAGACCCAAATTCGTTATCACCAGATTTAATGCTCAGTTTATCACATACTTTGCTTCTATGGAGGAAGGAAACCTTATGAGAAGAGTTCCATATACTAGTAATTCTTCCCTACAGCGACTTAATAGCCATCAGAAAGCAAAAACATGTCCAGAAAGTTCAGTTTAGGAGGGAGAACACCAAGTCGTTCACTGAGAAAACACAATTTTTGGGTTTGTGCCCAGGGTGTCAAGTGGCTTTTGTATATGGAACTCTTTCCAAACCTTTTTTTCTGGCAGTTTTGTTTGTGCTTTGCTGAGGGAATTTCTTGCATCTGGACCTTGTGCATTTTTGTTTCACATAGTTTTTCAACTTCTTTGAAGGCGTTTATTGGACTATATCAATTATCAGTCCAAAATTACTTTTGAAAGGGTTCCATATACGAATAACACTTGATGCCGTTGTGCACAAACGGTATGAGACTTGTCTGAGAAAAGTGTTTTCTAGGTAGATGCAACAGAATTTTCTCAGCTAAATTTCACTTTTTATGACATGTTCTTAAAAAATGTAAATATTCATCACCACTTTACTAGGCAATGATCAGACTACCCCTATGCTTTTTCACTTGCTAAGCTTGCTGTTACCATAGCACAGCTAGGTATAAAGGCCCTAAACTATGGAACTCACTGGATCTCTCGTTAAAAGATATCAGCGGTCGATCCATATTCAAACACAAATATAAAAATCACTCACGGAATAATTACCTGTAAGTTAATCATTCACATACAGGTTTTACTGGTTATGTTCTGTCCCTTGTAATTTCTGCTATATTAACATGCATGTGCTTTTATAAGTGTGAATATGTGTGTGTTTGTAGTTGTTATTTAATTTAATTTAATTTCTGGGGGCCACTACTAGACAAGCTCTGCTTTTTAGAGGCCCCCATCCACATTTATTGCTGTAATGTGTGATGTTTACTGTATTGTTATGTGGAGAAATAAACAAGATTGATTGATGTTATCACATTCTGACGGTTGTTATAACATTTTACGGGAAAATTAGTGTTTTCCGTATATGGAATTCTTTCCATTACTTGTTCAGTCTTGCAAGTGTTCCTCCTACACAACTGAAATTACAGCATTTTTGGGGGCATGTTTTGGGGATTTGACGTGGCTTTGTGTAAAAAAGATATTAAGTTTACCCTAACACTGATGTGAAAGTATTCCATTTATATAGTATATAAAGAATTCCTCCCCCCAGGTTCCCTAGGCCACTTGTCAAATTTGGTCATGTTTTCAAGACCAAGGAATAGAATTGTGATAACCCACTTTTTTCATTCTTATGATGGAGTTGTTTCAATCCACTTATTTCTCACATGAGTCTTACGTGTATGTACACACATAGAAGGAAAGACAACAAAGTGTGTCCATCCCCGATATTTTAGTTGTTTTAAAATTGCCTCATCTGTTTTTTACCTAAATATGGGAGATTTTGTCACTACGAAAGTGACAATCCCATTTTGGTTGGGAAAACCGAGGAAGAGGGTTGTGAAAACAATTGATAAGCGTGGATAAGAGTTTGACATCAGTGTTGTTCAGCCTGCAGAATCCAACATTTTCGACAAAAGGTCCTTTTCATTTCTTTGGTTCAACAAGATGCAGTGCACACATTGGTAATAAATGCCTTGATGCTGCTTATCCAGCAAAAAGTTTCTCTGACAACATGAAATGGCGATATGCCTCTTTTGTGGCTGCCATTATTGACTCAAATGCAAGAATGAGGGAGGTTGAAGCCTCAGATACCAACCTGCAGCGTGTACATGTATCCAGCTGGCAGGGTGGGGGAGGCAGATATCTTTCTTGCCTGCTCGGAATTCTACAGGTACCTCTGAATGATCTTATTTGCCACAATAAACGACTTTCAATGACCAAAGAGGACGAATCCAGGGAGTATTATCCAACATGAAATCAGTTGTTTTTTTTTTCGCCAGACCAAGACCCCAAAAACTGATATTTTGCAGTTTGTCTTGAGAATGTTTAGTTTGTACCTGAACTCTTGAGGATGGCTTCAAATGCTCAAGTAACCACTTGGAATGCAAGATTTGGCCATCCTTCCTCAAAGGAAACTTGATGTGGCATCAGTTTGTTTCAAAAGGAGTGGTAAACGAAAGTGTTGTTACCATCATGCCAATGCTCTCCAGCTACAGTGTAAGCATAATGCAACAACTTTACCTGGACAACAGACATTGTTGCAGCATCCTCAATTCATATAAATGGCACAATTTCATTTTTAAACAGTCAGCTTATGAATGTGTTTCCACAGGCCTTTGGTAAACACTGAGTATACAACTTTCAGTCCTTGTTGGATACTGTATTCAGATTTTAATACCTCCATGGCTGGATTGCAGTTTCTGAGTCCATTAGTCTTGGCTCCAAGACATTACTATCTGTGAACGCTTTAGCACAGTAAATTTTGCCAGTCAACAGAGGTCGCAATGTGACGGACAAGGTCTGTATTCGCAGTAACTACATGTATGTGTACGATAATCTTGCACAATTGGCCATCACATAGCGCCCTCTGTTGACTGGCAAAATTGACTGCACGAACACAGATAGTATTAATTAACAGTAATGTCTTGGAACCAAGACTGTGAGTCCATGGGCAACTCGAGACAACATCAGTAATGTCAAACATAATGTCTCTCCCTGTGTGATTCAGGACCTTGTGGGGGCAAGACTACCGGGCAGGCCCGCCTGGCAACATTCTTTGAAAACCTTGGGTACAAGGTTTACATGGTGCACGAAACGGCTACCTTTCTCCTGTCGTAAGTATTTTTGGGGCTTCGTGAAACATTAGCATGCAAGTAAGAACGTTCACGTTCATATCTTTTATTGTACAACTAAAGGTCCCTTGAAACAGACTAGTGATAGCGAAAAGCGACAGTGGAGAGTGTGATTTGATGTTGTACATGGGTAATTCCAGAAATTAGGAGTCCATTTTTTTGGTGTCTCTGTCACATCTTACATATGATTTTTGTAAGTTCAGAATACATTTTCTAATTTCCAAGAGTGAGGAATTAATGCAAATTACGTGCCAAACAAATAGCAATAGTTGGAAATCAATTCTGGTGATATTTCCATGTCAAACAACAAAGGTAAGATGTAACAGGGACACAAAAATATCACACTTTTGGAGGCCTAATTTCTGGAATTACCCACATCCATACTCAAGGTGGAAACCTGTTTGGTATTCACTTGTATATGTAAATGACTTGTCACAATAATAATGGGCCTCCCACAACAAGGAACTGCTCAACCATGCCAGTCAGACTGGGATGTTATGTAATGAAACAGTTAAGTCCTCAGTCCCCCAGTTGCAATGCCACATCTTTGAAAGGGCTCTCAGCTTTCTAGGCAAAGCAGTTAGTCACCTTACTGCACAGTTTGTCTGCTCCCAGTGGGAACAGTACCACAGGAAACCATTTCATATGCAGCAAGGTATGAGACGGAGAGAACCCCCCTTGCTTTGTGTTGGTCATTGCCTCGCAGGAAGCTGGGGAATTCCTTTCAGACATCTTGGGGGGATGTGTTAAGTAACAATAGTCTGGAATGTGTATAGGGATTGGACATGTTGGGGGGGTACCCCTCGGTCTCATTTCTTGCTGGGTATAAACCATTTCATTCGATATTATTTTACTGTGGGGATTCAGAATATCCTTTACTGCTCTTTGTGTCAAAGGACCCAAACTTGACATGTTTGTTTCTAGGGCTTGTTTACTCATCGAAGGTAATAAACATTTGTTATTGCTTATCATTTTTTTTATGTGGAGTTGCTTGTGATATCTGTCTTTGTAAGCTATTTTGGTGGGCACTTGAATTTTTATGAGGTTTGCTGCTTTTTGTTCAAGTGGAGAAAAAGGTCTGTTTTCATCAAGGCTCAAGCACATTTATACAACCACTCTAACCTAACCTTCCTGGCATTTCAAACACTGTTTATTTTCCCTCAATCACACGGTGCATGTGGGCATCTAATTACACCGCTTCTGTGCTGATCAATGCTGTAGTTATTGCAATAGTACCTAGCATAATTTATTTATTCCTTATCGCACAGTGTGCGGAGTACCGGGCAGATCCAGAATTGATGACCCAGAACAACTGTACTGTTCTATCAATCAGTTGCTCAACACCAAATGGTGTTGAGACATTACATGTATGTGTAAGATCACTTTAAAAAGGAATTCAACAAAGTTAATTGTTGGCTGGATAAAAGATTTAGGGGTGATAAAAATTATGTCAGACGTGTTCAGTCTTTGGATTAGTGTGTTACATTAACAAATATTCTAGTATATAAACTGAAATGGAAAGAGCATGCTTGAACAATAACACTGCCAGCAGAATGATTAGAAATAACATAATATGCATTCCTTAATGTGGGTATTTTTCTAGTTGATCACTTTGTTTCCGTTAATGATTCATACATGTACATCAATCAGGATACGAGGTTGTATGTCAGATCAAGGTCGCCCCAATGAGGCTTTGAATTCAGCAATGGGTGTTTTATGTTAATGAAAAGAACTGAAAGGCCAAAGGGACATGTAATAATGTTGCACATTTCTCGTTTTGTTTTCTTTTTACTCGGTAACCATTTCATGGATAAGTGGCCCCAATAGTACACCTAAAAACCCCACAGCGGTGTATATGCTAATGCTAAGGGCTTCAGTGATGTGTCGCATGCTGTAACATGTATGAAACTCAATCTCACAAACGATCTGCAATTTTTAGGGATTAGGAATTTTTATTTATATCAAATAATGAGATTTCAAATCTGGAGGGAACTCTGACAAGAGGTGATCAGTGAGCTAAGGAATCAATGAGAAGAATTCCATCAGAAAGAAGAAGATACAAAATGAAACACTTGAGTTAATAGTCGTCAGTAGGAAAAAAGGGGATTTTGTTTAAATGTTGTAGCGGCGTTCGGTCCTTGAGTGCACTTCCATGAAGTGGATTTAAAATGAAACAATTTCAGGTAAATGCGAATATGCAGAATGATTTTAAGAAGTAAACAGACACTCTGAGGACTAACACAAGGACCAGAGAAGGCTGTTTTCAATTTTTAGAAGCTCCATAAACACTCAACTGAATTCACAAGTGCATGGCTTTTCGAGCTCCCTACCTTGGTATTTCGTGTATGCATAATTATATACATGTACTTCATACAATGTACATACACATGTGTAAATAGTTGACACAAAGTTCCAGTGATGAATTCATGGTACATGTATTCCTTTGATATGACCGAGCAGTGAAGTGTTCTGAAAATCAGATTTCAGTTTACAGACATCATTCACAATAAAAATGAACGCCAGATTTTGTCAATTGAAACCTAAAACCTCTAAAAGGAGCGGTTCCATTTAAACCTTTTGGAAAATCTGTCAATGGATTTGGAACCTTTTCATTTAAATGTGTAAACGTCCTACCCGTATTTGATACACATTTCTTGGTATTCTCACACAGTCAGGCAAGTTTTCACTCAAGAAAAAACAAATAAAGTATAAGTAGAAACTTAAGTATTTTTTAAAATCATGAAACAAACTATATAGGGAAACTAGGTGCTTTTAAATGATTGTAAAGATGAACAAAGAAAATTGACTGGAGTGGGATTTGAACCTGTGACCTCCGGAACACCGTACCCGTGCTCTATACCAACTGAGCTTTTTTTTTTAAGCACTTCAAGCTTTTCTACATGTATGTCCTGTCCTGACTTGGGAATGAAATCATTTCATGGCCCGTGATCTCTTTTCTGGTAAGAAACAAAACTGAAAAGAGAACGTGAATGGTCTGTTATTGCACTGGTGATGATTCCATTGTGCATGTAGGACCCGAGTCCATCTCTGACATGTGCTTCCAGGTCTATCGCTCTCGTTCGTTGTTGCAAGCCCTGGGAATATGCCATGTTGTAAGCTGGGTATTAATTCCCTCCATGGAATTGTCAGAGGTTGATTGATAGCCCACACAGGTGATGAATGCTGAGTAATTAATGTAAACACACAGCAACTTATCCGTTTTTCGACCTGTTTGTTTTGCAGTGGAGGAATAAAATGTGCAGAATTGAGTGATGATGAAGGTAAGTTTTTATGGTTTTATAGAGGGTAGACTTGATATTTTAGAGTATTTTGTTGGTGCACATAAGAAGAATAAGGTTGGCATAACCTGGAACCTAACAAGGCTCCAATGGTTTATAGCCGGAGGTTGAAATAGGACTCATTTGGCTGTGTAGTCTAGGGTCATAAATGTACTTGAAAGCAAAGATTCCTTGTACAGTATGTCACCCAGGCTACAACGTGAGATCTCATTACTCTGGACATGTGCACAGTTTCAGGTGATAACCTGGCAGCCATACCATGAGTCAGATTAGTGTGACATGGGATGGAAATGTTTTGGAGAGATTAAGAGAAATGAGAGACATTTTGAACTAGAATTTCCTTTGATAAGTTCAAAACACCTCATTTTCCAAATACATCAGAAAGACCGTTATATCATACCATGTAGACCCAGAATGTTGTTTGATTTTTTTTTTTTTAAGATTAGGAAACAGAAATGTGTTACAGTGTTCTCCACAGCCTAAAATTATAGCAGGGCGGCACACAATGCGAGTGCAGAGCACAAAGCCATTATGGCGTAGGGTCCTTGGCCCACTCAATGACCCTGGGAAATTTTGGATTCTAGATGCTCTGAGGTGCGATCAGAGGTATTTTCTGGGCACTTTCTTTTGACTCCTTGAATCAAATTTGATTGTTATCGGGAAGTCATCAAAAGTTGATTTTTTTTTTCTGGGGCATTTTCTGTTTTTTACTGATGGGAACTCACCATCGAGCTGATGGTTCGGGGGTTACATGTACGTATGTGGGCACAGCATGAGTGGATGATGTACTGTCGCTTCCTTAATTCCACATCTCAAAAATAACTGTGGGTGGATTCCAGCGACAGAATCCTATAATTGTGGTGAAAAATGGTCAGTAGTCCACCTTGTGTATTGGAAAAACTGCAAAATTACTTTCAAAATTCAAGCTTTTAATTTAGGCTTACGGGATTGTCAAAAGTGACAACACTTTTTCTAGTTGTGAATCAGTTTAACCAATTCCCAAAAATGACAATTTTTTTTCTTATATAAAAAGTCAACCAGAGCCATTATAGCAAGCTGATTTTCTAATTAAGAATTTCTTGATTTTGAGAAAATTAGTTTATAAATAATAATTTCAGTGAATTAAAAAGTGAAACTTAGGTAAATTTTGATTCGAGTTTTTCAGCTGTACTGCAAACAAGCAGCGACTATCCCCCACGCTACACAGTTGACAAACCCATTACTTCTCATACATGTACATTTCTGTTACATACGTGTAGTTGAGTTTACAACATAACTGTGTGCACTTATGGTGTAATCTAGGAAAAAATATGCATTTAGTTTTTGGCCAATGCACCGTATAAAGAAAAATAAACTCTGAAAGTCATTTTGATTAAACATACATGTACATTACATGCAAAAGTTCATAGGACTGTTACGTAAGAAACAAGTATTTGGAATCACATGCACAGAATGACTTATCACCCGATATTTTTTTATCCTTTATTGTGGCTCTTGTGATTTTTGACAAACCTTTCGAAAATTTCAAACTCTGAGACGGAAATCTGGCAGAAAGCTGGCAGAAAATTTCTTTTCTAGACATTTTCTGAAAACAGAATTTTGTACAAGAAACTTACATTTCACTTTTCTAAAACTAAATGCCGGAAATTGGCTGTATTTCTCCCCCCCCCCAAAAAAAAGGGCACATTCGAGGTATTGGTTCTTGACGTGACTAAATGAAAATGCTATGACCGGGAGATTAGAAACAGCCCAGAATTTCTGCTTAAATACTACATGTATACTGCGTCTGGCTTTAATCATAAAAGATGTGAATAATGCTGGTTGTGCTGAATAATGATGGCAAATTCATCATGTTTGTTCCATAAAGTGCAGTAAACTTCTTTGCATATAGATAAACTGTGAAGATGGTGGAGAACAGGGAAAATCCAACAGAAAAAATAGCAAAGTGGTGAGAATTTTGGCGGGGTGGCATAATTTTAGCGGGGCAGTCTACATTTAGACAGGGTGGCCCGCCCTGCTAAAACCCCTCGTGGAGAACACTGTGTTAGTATTTTTCTGTCAACAATGGCTAGAAAACGGAAAATATAACACACGTGTGGAATTCAATATTGATGGACAATAACAGCAAGATCCATTTAAATGGAATTTGTTGGCTTGCACACATCAGTGCATGTGACAAGTTGGCATGGTCTCCTGTTAATGCTGGATAATGTCTAAATCAGTGTTGTATTTGAGTCCATCACAGGTCCCTGCAAGTCTCTGTAAATCCATCACAAGCCTGTCACAAGTCATTCAGTCTTAAATCAATTCACAAATAAGCTGTGACAAAGCATTCTATTGTCATTGTTCACCCTCATGCCTGGGGCTGGTCTTTTGATGAGACTGGTGACTGGGCTTGTGGAGGGACTTGAATGCAACACTGGTCTAAATGCGAAGGGGTAGCGTGCTGAAGCACAGAGGTTGTTTAAACATGTTCCAGCAAATTCTGTATGTTGTGCTGTGTGATGTCGTCCATGGCCTCACATTCAAGGGATTCCTGTGGAGTTTGTATGCATGCTTGGAGGCTCAAAATTGATTTGGAACCCCAATCAAATCAATAATTGAGTCCAGACCTAAATTTCAGCACACAGGCTCCAAACCTTGCCATTTTCCTTCTGCACAGCCTACAAATTCCAGGCCAACCTCTTGAAGACTCTACTGCAGGCTGAGGAGACATTCTTCCAGCTAGCTGAGACTTGCCCTAGGAAATGCCTGGTCATCTGTGACCGGGGTGCCATGGACCCCTCAGCCTGTGAGTACAGTATGCCCATTTCTAGCTGCGGCACTTTCAATTCCTTCTAGCAACTTTCAGGAGCCAGTATGATTTTCAACAACACCTGCTTAAACTGAAGTGTTTTGTAGGTCACTTGAGAACATCAGCATGGGTATGTAGGGTGAAGACCCTGTCTGCACAGCCTTCTACCTGTATGTAAATGTACTCACACACACTGAATATATCTAAGCTGGCATGACGACAGGTACTATATTATTGAATGACCTTGCCTTTCTGAAATACTGAGCTAGCTCATTCTTTGGTCGTAAGCAGTAGTTTGTACTGTGGCACACTCCCCTTATTTAGGGGAAAATTGCCTTAAAAAACTTGGAAAAATTCCTACCCAGAAAGGAGCAATAAACCCTTCGTCCTTCATTGTGTTTGCCATACAAACAATGCATTTGGAAGACTCTGAGATAAATTTTTCTCACCCACAAGATTCCAACTAAAATGTTGTACACTGAAAAAGAAGAGTTGGAAGCTTATGAGTGTAATTGATATAAAAATATCAACCTGAACCAACTTATAACTATCCTCTTAAAATTATTCAAAGTACCAACAACCTCAAGAGTAGTTTCCTGAAGACTAACAGATGGATCATTGTTCCTATGTCAAGACTTTTACTCATCACCAGCTGTTCTCATCAGCATTTCTTCTTGAAAGAGATTGCCTCCACAGTGTAGCTGTGGTACACCTCTCAGTAATATTTCTCTGCCATGAAAAGTATCAAACAACGCTTAACTTAAACAGAATTATTTGCAAGCCTTTGACTGGCAAAGTTCCCTGAACGTATTGTGGAGTATTTTACTGTTGTTTAGATCTAGCTGAAGGCGAGTGGGACAAGATGAGGGAGGAGTATGGTTTCGATAACGTCGCCCTTCGTGACAAACGATACGATCAGGTTATTCACATGGTACGTAGCTCATCTTAAACACAAAAGCCCAGACTTGTTAAAGTCCCAGACCTTGTATCAACATTGTAAAGATTTGAGCTTGGAGTCATGTGCCCTAGTAACAAGTAGTAAGATTCCCATTTGAACCACAAGAAAAGACTACAAAAATTCTGCCTTAAAAACCTGCAATTCGCCCTGAGTTGAAATGAACCCTCACTGGCAAAAGTTTTCTGACCGGGTTCTTGCACGTGTTTGGCGTGCATGTGAAGACCATACATTCCAGAATAAATTCATTGCACATACCGGTACTCGGCATGCTTCACTTTCAAACAGATATAAAGTTGCGCTCCTGTGTGGTGAGTTTACCAAAGGAGTGTCATTTTCATTTGAAAACGGCATCTTTTTTTCCCACTTGGGGCAGATCGCAATTTCGTATTTTAAAGCCAGTGTACAGATACATATTTAGCTGAATAGTTAGTCCTACTGCATGCAACTCACCAAGTAATACTAGCATCTGGCATGAAAAACTGCTCGGAAAAAAGGATGAACAAATGAAAGCTATTGAGACAAGTTACTCGCTGTAGCATTGGATGCTTGTTTTCCACTATATGTGATGTAGAGACAGTTGAAAAAGAAGTGCTGATCCTGTGTAGTAATTGCCGTTATGTCGCGTTTGTAGATCCTGCACTTTCATTGGTTTAAAAATGTGACTATCTGTATCATTTTTTTATTTCTGTTATTTGCTGAAACACAGCCACTGGTGTTCTTGCTATCTGTATGTATGCTGCGACTTATTGGACAAAATATCTAGTGTGCCTTGAATCTCCCCGAGCCAACATCCAAACACATTAATCCCCCGTTTTTTTGTACGCACAAAGTCCAAAAAGTCTGTAGAGGCAGGCAGTGTGTTGAATTAATGAACTTGGCTGCTGTACATAGCCTACTTTGGTAGCAAATGTCATTTAGTGGATGCATCCCTCACAGTTGAAAAGATGAGATTGCAGTAAGAAACAGCTCACAGATGCTGTTCGAATGACTCTATTAAGTCAGTATTTGTGACATTTGATTGTATGAAATGTCACCAAGTTGGTCTTACAGCTTTATCGAAAATCTAAGTTTTTGGCCAAATTAATATCATCAGCAAACAATGGAAGAAATATAAACCAGAAAGTTTCAATTTGCGTTAACCTCGATTCCTCAGCAATCGGCTGCCAATGGAGCAGAGGAGTTTTACACTGGTTCCCAAGGTAACACCACACGAACAGAGAGCTGTAGTTATGCTGTCAAAGTCGACAATATGACCAAGCAGGCCTGGGTGGGCCATCCCTACTTTGACATCATTGACAATTCCACCGACTTCGAGGGCAAGATCAAGCGCATGATCTCTGTAAGTTTCAAGTTGTCTTTTAGGTGGCAGATTTTTTTTCGGAATAGTGATGAAGATCTCCTCTCATGAGTGAATGTGAACTTTGCACACACCGAGAAACGGAGAATTGATTGTTGTCACTATGACAACCCCTGTGCTGAACAGTTAGCGGAATTCTTCATCCCTGTCCTAATCTTACCCTCATGCATACACACATTTTGTCAGCCCCAGTGGATGTTGTTGCTAGGGAACAGAGCACCACATTCATGCATGCAGAACCCACTGACTGTCTAGCACAGACTTTGAAGCCTTTTTGTTTTCTTTGGTGTGTGTGGGTAGACCATCGCAGATCGCATGGGCCTTGACATTGGGGACCGTCTGGCCAAGAACAGCATCAAGCGGAAATTCCTCGTCGCTGAACATCTGGATGAGAAAATGTTCCCGCCATTTGAAGACTTTGAAGTCAAGCACGACTACTTGACCACGTCCAGTGATGGGACAAGGGCCAGATTACGGAAACGAGGCCAGAATGGTACATAATTATGAATTGTGTTTGGGCATTTTTTGTTTATTTTTTGATCACATGAATTATAGTGACACAGCCCTGAGATTTAATGGCATCATTTAACAATTATTGAGCCCTGTGATGAGGGATGTGATGTGCTAATGCCC
Organism: Acanthaster planci; assembly: GCF_001949145.1. The sequence goes on along the minus strand of NW_019091484.1, from coordinate 277,376 downwards.
GAGGTACTCATAGCACCAAAGGTGAAGTCGAGTATGCTGTGTGTCCACAAGGACTTCTCCACTACCACATCAATATTACCGTGCCTTAAAACGTCACGCTTGGAAACAATATCTCAAGTCTTAAAAACCATTTTGCCTCAGCAGACATTACATTTATGTTACATTGTTACATGACATATTGTTTGTCGTGTCTGTCAAAATAATTATGAATATTTCACCTGTCTTATGTGTTTCCTGTCCAGGTATCTACACGTACATGCACACAGTTTGCCGTCCAGAAATCACCCAGCAAGCTATTACACTTCGAACACCGGTAACCTCCAGACAGTACAATGTAAGGCTGTGACATCAACATCAGTAAATTCTCTCGACAAAAGTGGACTTTTTTGGTTTAGGACCAGCAGGGGCGACTCGCGGTGAAATACGCAGCCGCACATTCTCAGTTGAAGAGGCCCCTTCTGAACATCTTGCTTAGAATTGTTCTCCCAACCCAACCATCACGTTCCTTCACATTCTTTGGACATGCCACTGTGCCAGCACAAATACATTTAGAGCCTCTTACATAAACTTAGCATTGTTGACATATGAAGAAACTTGACCATAACCCCCTCGGGTGTACCGTAATTTTCAGAATATAAGCCGCCTGGTGTATAAGCTGCAGCACGCAAGAATCGGCAAATTAAGATTTAAAGTCATCGTATAAGCCACACTGGTATATGAACTGCACCGCGGTGCTGACAATCAAACCACGAAGGTCATCGTGCTGCGTACTGAAGCGCCAATACAGCATGTACGATACGTCAGTGGTTCCATTACACGTGCAATCCTAATAAAAGTAAGCAAAACATGAATGAGTGTCACCATAAAACGTGAATTTGAAGTCCTCAAATTTAGTACTTTTTGCTGGCTGGATGGTGGTCCTGCATGGGCCGCGTATCAGCTCTTGCCTTTTTTTCCCAGCGGCCAGCAAAAGTTACGCAGTCGGGGTTATACAATAAAATCTTGGTAACTCGTATTCAGTTAAGCGGAAAGATCGTTTTTTCTCATAGGTGGACTGTTTCTGGCCAAAAGAATAGGCTTTTATATAAAAGAAATACCTCTAACTATCCACAACACTACATCAGATTATCTCTAGGTTTTTGTGACGCCGATCCAACAAACACCACCAAGTCACTTCAAAGATAATTAAAAGTCCGCTACGAGACCTTTGTTCAACTCATCATATTGGAACCACTTGTGTTACATGCATGCTACACTGCATGTGACATGGCACACACGCACCACTGCGATTGAGCAAATCCTGTTTTCAGGCTAGCTTGACTGCTATTGCAGACCCATTCGTGGACAATCCAATTGCTGCCTCTTTCCAATAACCACTCGACAACTGACCTTGGAAGGTGTTGTCATCAGAAAACCCAAGTGAAAAAACCCTGAAATTCTGTGGCACGTCATGCTAAACATGATCGGCGAAAAGACGAAAGATCTGCCACACAAAGGTACACCACTGAAGCGGTTGATTTTTATTTAACGATGGAAAGAAATCTTTAGGTTACAACAATAAAACAATCTTTGTATGAAAAACGATTATTCGTCTGCAAAAAATACACCATGAGATTGAATAAAAAGTGGCAAAATAATCAAACAATTTTGCCACCGGACAAGTTAAGTTTAAGATTACGTACATGTACACATTTCATGTAGGTGTGTGTTTCTTGACTCCATGACTCGGGGAATTCCATTAATAATGTAACCTGAAATCTGGACAACTTGAATTTTTATTTTTTTTTCTGAGGTTTGAATTTCCAGATGTAAACAGCAACCAACAAAAAACATGACTGCGCTACCTGCATGTGGCATGCTTGGCCCAGGCTCGGCTTTTGTGACTGATTTTATCCTTCAAAGTTTGCCGTATAAGCCGCCTGGCGTATAAGCCCCAGAGACATTTTAAGCATAAGAACCAACGTATAATCCAGGGCTTTTATTCCGAAAATTATGGAATGTAAAAATCGTATTGAAATTGGATAATTTAGGACTGTTAGGGCTACCAAGAAAATGTGATTCACGTGTATGTCAGAGGTTTACTTAAACTGCTGCGTCCTGATGTCAAAGGAGAGTTGTATGATATGTTGATATTGACCTTTTCTGTTAAGCGTATCAAAAAATGACCTCTGTTGTGAGGTTTGGATACTGCCTTGTAATTTTAATCTCTTCTGTTTGAAACATCTGTAATTTAGCATAAAAGTACTATGACCAGAGACGAGAGAACTTGTGTTATTTGTCACTTTTATTACTTATCTTACTTTTATTGTGAGCTTGAAGGACGGGGGGGGAGTCCCATTTCTACCCTGCCTTTTGTTCATGGACATCTGTTTTGTATTTCCATTTCCCCTGGTTCTTTTCTCAACAGATCCTTCTTGCTCAGCGTGATCCAACACGGTCACAGATTGTCAAGACACGACGCTGTTTCCTGTGGAAGAACCAATACTTTCACATGGATATGTTCAGAGAACCCAGCAATGACAGGTAATGTCTGTCCTGTAATGACTGTGAAGAACCATGCTCATTTGTATGCTTTGCCAAGCATAGCAAGGAGCATACTCGTCGCTAATTAGCTTAACCACTTGATATGGTAATTATGTTGCTGCTAGCTGACACGGCACCGGATAATTTTCAGCCGAAAAGCCTACATTTTAAAATGGCAAGATACCGCAGCCACAGTTCATTACGAAGTTGGCATTGGAAAGTTGGACCCTTGCAAGTCATTGTAAAATGTGTGACATTTCTTACCATATTTTTGTAACTCTGCCGAACCCTGCCTTTGAGTGATAGGTACCACAGCGCAGGCCAGGCTCAATGCTAAGTACAGCTCGAGGTTACTTCCGCCGATATCAGCATGTTTGCTTGTGTGTACAATCCTGACATACCTAGTATGGACCTGTGAGCAAACGAGGTGTACGCAATGCAGAATTTGCTAACTTTGTGTGGACTAAGCCAGGTCCATGAGAGGTTACCCCCTTTCTAAGAACACTTTGACGGCATGTTGGGGTCACGGTTATATGTAGTGTTACATCCACTTTATTTGTGTTAGCCAGTTAGTACAGCAGAAAAGATGTAGAAAACATGTTCTTAATGATCAGCTATAATTGGCTATGAAAAAGAGATGGTTTCTGGGAATAGATAGTCTTAACGAGTGTTAGTGAGCACTTAGACAGAAAGTATACATAAACTTTCACCCATAACTGTATCCTTAACGGAGACAATGATCTCTGATTTCTCTCAGATGCAAAGGGCTGATCCTTCTGGAGACCTACACGACCATGACCGGGAACGACCTGCCTCTCCCAGATTTCCTGAAAATCAGCAAAGAGGTCACGGACAATCCTGACTACTCCATGTTCAACCTGTGCAAGATCTAAAACTTGTGAGACCGCGACTCGGATCTTTCTAGCGGTGTTTGTGCGAGAACCATTCATTGTCCTTTGATTTATTTGCAGTCTGTCAAAAAAATGTTACAAAGAGATACAAGAAAGACTATTTTCCAATCGGACGGTAATCACAATTCTTGGAAAATAAGATGTGAGATGACGGAGGAGGCAAAAGAATCGCTAGTTCACAGGTTTCAAAACTGCCATGTGTGACAGAGTTTTTCTCGGCAATTCTGCACATATACATGCAATATTGCAAAACAACTGTGCTGCAACATGTACAAGTACTTCCTACATTCTCTTAACCGTATGTGGTTCGTCGTGCAAATGAAGTTAATTGAAAGAAAAACTAAGAGAAAGACCTTGTTAAAGTGTAAACAGTCTGTAATAGGCAAATTGCAACAGATGCATAGAAAATCAAATTGTTTCCTCTGCTGGTTCAATCCAGTTGTAAAAAAAAAAATTGGCTTGTTTGAAACTGTTGGATGAACCAGGAACGTGTATGTGTTCAGTCAAGTTATGCATTATTTTCATCTTTTCTCTAAATGCATTCTCTTGTCTTTGTTCCCCGACACCCATCCATGATACATACATATATATGTATGGGTAATTCCAGAAATTAGGGGTCTGAAAGTGTGACATTTTCGTGTCCCTGTTACATCTGACCTTTGGCATTTGACATGGAAATATCACCGGAATTGATTTCAAACTATTACTATTTGTTTGGCAGGTAAATTGCATTAATTCATCACTCTTGGAAATTAGAAAACGTGTTTTGAACTTAACAAATTATATGTCAGATGTGACAGGGACACGAAAAAAAGTGGACCCCTAATTTCTGGAATGACCCATATGCGAGTCTCTGTCCACTTCTTGGTTGTACATGTGTGATGCTAATGGTCATGTATCGTATACCCAGCTCAGTATTACTACTCAAGCTGTTGAAGTTGAGAACTGACCTGCTGGGAAGCAGTTGAGGGGAAGATGGTTGTACCGCTGTCTTCATCTGCAGCTATTTATTGAAGGCAATTTTGCTGAACGGTATTGAAGCTGTAACATTTCAGTGAAATTGATTTGAAAACTGGGTAAGTTTTTGCAATATTTGTCTTTGCTTTTGTTGTGTTGTATGGGTGGGAGAAGACGCATGGTAAAGTGCGTCACTGGAAAGTTGCAAACAGGATCGGAAGTACGTGGTTACATCGTCCTGTCTTTGCTACACGTTCACCGCCCCTCTTGGCTCCTCCTTCAAAGAAGTAGATGTGTGGAGACCACCCAGTCTGATCCACAAGTTGTGTTAACAAAACTCAGTCCAAATTAATTGCTTGGGACTTCTGTGAGTTTGGTCATTTAATCCCTACTTGGTTTGGCAATGTTACCCATCAAAAATCATAAATGAATAAATCTCCAAAATTAAGTTTTGTATATCACAGTTGCAGTGCATTTTTTTAAAAATACTTCTTTCGGAGATGTATATAGAAGAATTTATGTATAAGTATTTACGTTTGCTTGTAAATTGATGTAAATATACTTTTTTCCACCCATACTTTCAGAGAAGAATTTTTGTTTTACATGGTTGAAAGGTGACAAAAGAATAACTTAATATTCATTCATTTGTTTTAATATTTGATTGTTTTTTCCCCCCTGACTCGACCTAGCAAATCTCATAAGGCAAAAGTTCACAGACTAACCCGAGAATGCCCCCAAGCAATTGGAACCTTATGCCAAACCAACTTTCTGTCAGTGTTCTAAACATGAAGTGGAGAAGCAAAAAAATTGCCAACAGAACTTGGCTGTGCAAAAAGAGAGACTATTACAGACATCATCTATATGTTCTAAAAGACATTTGCACTGACATAATACACAATTCATCAATGCCACCTTGAAATATATGTGACCCACCATCCCCAAACCAGGCTGGAGTCGGTATTTGTGACATTGGACAATTCCTCTCCTTCAGCTTTTTTTTTTCACATTAAAGTGATCCATGGTAAAATTGAAATTCTGTCTGCAGAAAGCTTCTTAGCTTCTTACGGGTTTAATAGCTGTAAAACTCCCATGAAAATCTGAGCAGAGGAAGTTCCACTGTTTTAGGGTTATGAAGTTATCTGCTTCAGCCTGGATTTGGGATGTTGCATCACATATAATGTTAAAGTTGAATGAAAATTACTGTATTTTGGCGATGACCACCGAAACATAGTCACTGGGGGCACAGGGGAAAAAAATCACTATGCCTTTATTTGGAAATACTTCAGACTGATTTATACTAGGGTTCCCTCTTATGCTGACTTGTATATTCACAGTCTTGGTGTGGTCTGACAGTTGCCAAAACCTCTAAGCTGTGCTGGAATTCTTGTGTATGAATCAAACTTAGAGTCGAAGTCACCCAGAATACAAGATATGTGAGGAAAAAATGCCAAGATTTGGCAAAATTTACATGTCTTTTTTTTTAATGTTTTTCCATATTAATCTACAAGAGAAGCCATTTACTAATTTGTCATAGGATTTTGACATGTATATTGTTTTGTGTGTTTGTTGTTTTGGTTTTTTTTTTGGGGGGGGGGCAGTTTATGCAAAGAAATTTTATTTTGAGTATGCAGTGCTTTGAAGAAACATGTTTTGGGATGGAACAATTATAGTGATTCCAGGTCAACTAATTTCAGATTTTAGTACAAACTTCAACGGATGTTTCAGGCAGTTATTAATGAAATGAAAATTGAATTACATTACAATTTGTCTGTTTATTCTTGAGATGGGTTTACTTTTTCATATTTATTCGCAACTTCACTTACTTTCACATATTTATTACATGTATTGAATTTCCATTCCAACAGAATTTGGTCAAAATGAAAACCTTAAGTTTTGATGCATGTTTACGAGAATATTTACATGTAAAACAAAATTGTAAAACACTCTTAAATTGTGAGTGTTGATCCTTGCACAATCCTTTTAAAGTGGTGAACTGAAATACAGAATTCTCACTTTCTCTGGGTTACGATTTCCAAACTACAATTTAAACTCTTTGTAGGGGTTAGTCTGATGCGTATGTATATATAATGGAACAATACCAGTTTTTATGTAATGGTCTGTTTATTGGAAGTTGCATCAAGCACATGAAGCACAAACACATTGTTTTTGCTTTGTTGGAAGAAGAGATTAAGAAAAATGTCAATTTGTTAAAGATATTCATTTTTATTGCCTTTCTAAAGTTCCTTCTATAAATGGAAATGAATTAAGAGGTTTATGATCAAGAAAGATAGTTTTGTTTTCAGAATTGTTTTGAGAATTTCTTTTTCAGTACTTCTTGCTATTGAAATGATACAGTTGGAAGATTCATTATGACGCAAAAGAAGAGTTGGGCTCATTAAAATTTCTAACATGATCCTACACATAATCTTGGTGTAAATTGGTATTTACACCATGACTTCCATGTTGATCTTTGAAGCCAGGATTGAAAATAGGGGAGAAAATATAAAATCAATGTCATCCTAAAACGTAGATAGAAATATTCAGTGCTTTAAGCTCATGACAGGAAAATTGGCCATATATTTCCAGTCATGAGCCTATAGGATATTTCCATTTTACTTAGAACCTAATCTGTGTCCAATTCCGTAGAGCCATGAGGCACTGAACAGCACATAAACTATTCAGCCAGTGCAAATAGATTACCTGCCAATGTTGCATGCACATTGTGATCGGATCTCAGCAGGTTTTGCTAAGCATAAAAAATTCCCAAGCAATGTATTATGCCTCACAGCTCCATGAAATTAAGTGCATGGTCCTAATGTTAATGTCCGATTTATCTGTTATGAGGGTATTTTGTTCTTGGCATGAAAGGATAGGAATAAACTACGAATGGAGTGATTTACATGATCAATCATTTTAACCTGTTGACATGTATTTGCTCGGTTGTAACCTTGTCAGTTTGTTTGGCATTTTCGTAGCCCACTCATTTATTACCCACTGACATAACACGTTTTTTAGAAACATAGGTTTAAGGGAGGGGCAAGCCTTGTGATTTTTTTGGAATAACTTCACATTTAATACTTTCTTCAAAGAAATGTATTTACAATGGGCAAACCTCGTCCTTTAGAAAACAAGGTTGTGATGGTTTAAATTGCTGTAGAGCAATCACAGACATGCTGCAAAATGTACGTTCAGTTGAGCAGAACACACTTGCCTTCCATATCTCTGTTTTTTTCTGTACAGTAATCATCATTCTTTCGGTTCCTTTACTCCTTTATTTGTATGACAGGTTTCTGCAATTTTCACGCTTCAGATGACCTTCCAACTTTTGGGCACAACTTGATACCTTAAAACATTACATACCTGCAAAATGTTATTTAAAAAAAATCTGGCCAAACTGTCAAATTTGTGTTCGTATTGAAAATGCATACCTATTGACTATTTTTAACTAAAATTAGACCAAAAACTGGCTTCTGGATATTTAATTTCATGGGGATTTCTTTTTCAAAATGGTCATGCGAAGTAAACCTTGTTTTCAAGAACTGGACTGAAATATTAACCAAAATTTAAACCAAAAATTATATTCCCAAGGGGTAACTTGCATGAGTGGTGCCAAGGTATGTCTTACAAATTTCTCGGCAAAATTCAGGAAGGCCGACAAATAAGTCTCAAATTTCGTAGGAAAAATTGCAAGAGGTTATTTTGGTACCTAAAAAAAAACTATTGAACAATGGCAAAATGAACATACAAATATGGGTCAAAAAATTTAACTCTGAAGGTGGTTTTTAGAAATGGTTTTACAAGGGATAAGTCTTAGAGTTTACTGGAGCAAATGTTTATCCTGGCAAAATAAGTTACTTTTTAAATGTGTGGAATTTTGACATTAAGATTTCAACTTTTTCAGAAAAGGGGATACTTGCAGGGGATTAATCTTTTGCTACTGTAGTAAGTGAAATTTTGACATGACAAAATTTGCCATTTTTCCACATGAAATGTTTTGGATCTGTGAGGGGTAAGCCTTGCACATCTCAAAAAATACATCTTTTCTTTGGAAAAGTTTAAGAAAATACACCAAATAAGTTAATAAACTAATTTCATTTCATATCAAATGTTGCTCAATTAGAAATTTGTTTACAAAAAAATCACTGCACAACACAAGTATGTAAATCACCTCACAAAGACATTTTTTTCTCTTTTTTTTTTTGGTAATTTTCAGTTTATTCCATATTAACAACCGCAGGTATGTTTTACAGCAAAGTTTTTCTTGTTTTGCTTTACAACATGATATGTAACTTAACTTTTTGTATTTCCTTTTTTTTTTTCAAAAAGAATATGGATATTAATCCTCAGTAACAAAAAAGGGCAACGCTACATTTTTAAATATCAGAGTTATGGAAATAAGACATGACACATCAATAGCCAATATTACCAGGGCTTATGAAGAAATGTACAAAATTACTCAGAAAAGGAATCATGTGTCCTTCCATGGTCTTACTCTGGGCTATGTCCTTGCTGAAAGCTCAGGTCCTCCTTAAAAGCTAACTTAAAATTGAATACCTCATTAAAAGAAAGGCCCAACTCCACCATTTTGGCCTCGGAGAGTACAACTCCTTCCAAAAATTTTGATTTTTTTTCTTTTGAACTCGAAAAGGTTTGGTTGGAGTTGTATTATGCCCTTCTTTCAATTAGGTATTCAACTGTAGTTCCACAAACCAACCCAAGATATGGGTGACAAATTTTTTCCAAGGCAGGCAATAGAGCTTAGTTCTCCAAATTAAAATAATAGACTGACTACGCCCACTAAATCACGTGACCTACAGTGGGTATTACCCCATAGCAATTTGTTTTGAGTGTTGTTTAAAAGCAATAAAGCCAATTTAGGGTATAGTACCCAGCACATCAGTACTCTCCGTACAGTACCTACCGTCGGCTTCATTTTTGGAAAATGACGCTTATGGAAATCTTTGCTATATTGGTGGAAGCCGTATTGTTGATATTTAATATCCACTTCAGGTCACGCGAGTTAGCGGGCGCAATGGGTCTTACCCCATCTGGGCCCACTTCCTAAAATTACCACCACTTGATAAAGCAGTGTTGTAGCAAAGTCCATTACGGGTCATCATCAGTAATCCAGACGCAAGCCCAATCACAAGCTATTCAAATGACAAAGGCATTCCTTTGGGTCAGTGTTCACCCTGTTAATGTACTTGAAACTGTCGGAGGACAGGATTCGGGAGAGGCCTTGTCATGTATCCAACTACAACATTGCTTACAGATTGGATCGATGATGAAATAAACCCAAGAGTGTATTTAGGAGGCATGTTCCAAGAAACCTACCTGCAGTAATATTAAAGATATTCCCTGCCATAAGGTACAACCAGATAGAGATAAAACAAAGGCTCACATAAATGATGTGTTTAATATGTACTATTAGCTTGCTCTCCTGTGGTATGGGGCAGTTGGATGCTAGGGAGACCACATATAAATCGCAGAACTCACTAGCTTTTTCTCATTATAAATAGCTGCAATGAACTGATTTTACTTGGAGCAACTGTGGGCCTATGTGGTGATCTCTGAAAACATTGTGAGCTGCTTGGAATAATGTGTTGCAACATTCTTCAGAAGTTAAATACTGCGTAGTTCCAAGGTGTCAAATATGGCCAGGAAATATTAAATCAAACATGGGCTACAAAAAAGCAGACTTGTTGGAATCAAAACATCCTGACGTTAATTGGTAACTCAGTTTCGTCTACACAATCAGTATAAATCTAGTTTAAAAACAAATTAACAATGTTGCATTGACAGAATACATTTCATGAGGAGAAAAGAAATACCAACACGCAGACGTACACGTGTGCACTGTAGCTCAACAGACACCAAATAAACTGAAGGCCAAAAAATAACACAGACGACCATCCGCAAAGTCCACAAAGTAGTGTGGTTTGATTTTTCATTGATTTGAGCATGGCATTCCAAACATCAAGCCCCAGGGCCGGTCATAAACAAAGATGTGCAAACTGGCACAATTCTTTAGGGAGCTGGGTGGCTTTCCTATCAGAAAGCTAGGGGGAGGGGACATTTTGTTTTTGTTTAGAGTGATTTTCAGAAGACAGACACTTCCAAATTCCTTAGATTGAAAAAACCCTGACAGCTTACATTAAGATAAGACTTTTCACCAATAACTGAAATAATTACATTCAAATTGACAAAAAGCACCTTGAATATTGGAAGGCTGCCACATTACTCATACATAGTATCAAGAAAAATCACAATTATCAAGCCGTAATTCACACAAAATAGGACAAACTAAGCAGAATATATCGTTACAGAGTGGTGGAAAACATGTCGTTGAAATTAAGTAAAGCAGTAAGATTAGAAAATAGTTTGGCACAATAAAGAAGTGAAGTTTGAACTCAAAGAACACTTCCTTGGCATTGTCAGGTGTTCTTCTTTTCACAGGCAGCGACCAAGATCTCAGAAGCTTGTGAACAGGTCACATCTACACATCTATATGTATATGTTACATGCCTCTTTGACATGAAAGAGTGTTGTGACTCTGCAAAAGGTGTGTGCCTCAGCTTGAAGAACATGAGCCACCACAACAGAAGTTGCAACTCTCATCAAAATGGGTTACACCAAATGACGAAAATCTAAATAGTTCTACACAAATGTCCTTACCATGAGCTGGTTATCAATTCTCAATGACTTTACGAACCATTGCCAGATCATACACACTAACACGCGAACAAGATAAGGCCACACTATTTTGTGGCAATGAAAGATGATGGAAAAAAAACGTGTTTCACTTCCAGGTCAGCCATTTTTCTGTCTTACTGGGTTGGTAAACAAGGAAAATGCTACCGGTAGAGGCTAGAGAAACTTTAAAACACAACACACAAAACTTATGCTTTCGTGGCTGTGAGACATGATTTATTTCTCCAACTCTGCCTATGCAATTATCACGAATTTGGTGTTGAAAAATAACATTCATAATTGGCCGAAACGTTTTATGATCGAGCCTGAAAATGCTGAAAAATCTGTAGCCCAAAACGTGTGAAACAAGTGTGGCTTTTAAAGTTGAACATCCATGTCAACATGCCTGATACAGAAAGAGACAAGTGACTAGGATGGTATTTGAACCTTTAGCCTACATAATACAGAGCCAATGTTCAACGGGCTAGTTATATGTGGGCTTCATGTTTATAGACGTCCTAGCTACTGTGTTCTGAAGGAGCCAGCCAGCCAGCCCCTCACAATAAAGCAGATGATTATTCACCACTGACTATATCATCTCTCCCGGAGTCAATTTCATGGGGTCTTTGGCATGAAAGGCTGCTTTACGCAGAAGAGTTCTGCTTAGCAAAAAAAAAAACCCACCAGTTATTGGCCAAATCGTCTGGCACAGTACGCAGCCGGTGGCTGGTTCTCTTCTACTATTTGCTCCACATCCACACCTTATAAGTGTTTTCCCCTTGCTCAGCACACTATGAAATTGGAACCAGATCACCATGTGCGGTAACTACGCTGCTCACCTGCCCAAAGTTCCTGGAACATTGCCTCAGCGACTAACCCATTCCTGATCAAGGCTTTGCTGTCATAAAACTTTGCTACAAAACATGCTTAACACTCGATCCAATATTCCCTACATATACACATAATGATACAAGCTCCCTACAAACTATAAATTACCAGAATATATATATATATCACAGTTTGAAGCGGTACCTCGGTACACTAGCCACCAGAGAAAACACAAACGACAGAACACAGGTAGATCTTTACTTCGTCAGCATCAGAATTGAAGCACTCCGTTGAGAGAAATGTTTCAAACGTGTCTGCTTGACACTTTAACCCGAGAAAACATTAATCACCATGAAATCCAGTGATTTTAGTATGAACAAATCAAATTTAACAACAACATAAAGAGACACCTTTATTTTATAAAGTTGGACAATCGCTTCTGGTGTATTGGATCCAACTAATGAGTTTGTCAACGCCTGGAAAATTCAAAGAAAAAAATAATTTCCCACTCTTCTTACTCAGCGCCAACTCCTCTCTTCAGTCACTCACTGAGGCAATTTCATCTTAGTGATTCCAGTGTCTAACAGGTGCACAATCATGTCCACTGCTCTCCGAAAACTACCATTTCCAGGGTCGATTTCAAAAATCCACAAACGTCAATACTGCCGTCAGCACAATGTTCATCTCCATTTACATGGGGGGGGTAACACTTTCCAAATTTACACAGGAGAAGCACAACAGAACTAGAGCTTGTTTTTGTTTTTTGTTTTTTGAGTCTGTTACTTTACATTTCGTTCATCACAGTCAAATTTCAGTGATTCCTACAAGTGGCGAAACACTGGCTGCATGACGTCCCGTTGTTTCAGGGCCGCTATCGCATGATCTCTCGCTTTCCGAGTTGCTTTGCAGAAAAACATCGCTCACATTTTTAGCTCTAGAAAAAGCAACAATTGTCGATGTGGTATTACTTTTGCTGTAAGCGATCCATTAAAAACAAGACAACATTTGAGAGGGAGATGTTGTATTCTGTATCCTAAGCACCCCTGGTGAAATATCAGCTGTCGTATCCTCAACCATCCTCGGTGTATCCATGGCAACAAGCATCTTCACAGAGTCCCCTCGTTGAGACGGGTACTTCTCCAGCATTTGAGAAGCTTTCAATACAGGAGGGGATCTCTGTTTGTCCAAAATGCTGGCGGTCGGGATTTCACGGCCGAGACGAGCGGGTGCAACTTTGGCGTTGTCGTTGAAGCTGAAGCAGGCTAGCTGGGCTGTATCGAAGAGACATGGTGGATGCTTACGATTGGCTTGAGCATGTTGAGGAACAACAATATCACACGGGATGCAGCTTGGCCTTGTGTCATACCTCAGTATATCTGTTGCTGGGGCCTTTGATGAATGGCTCATGCCACATGCGCTTCAGGTCACCCTGAGGGGGGGAGGAGAGGGGAGAGGAAGGGGAGAGGAAATCAGAATGAAAAGAGTTAGGAAACTGTGGCAAGGACAATTCTTACAACTAAAAGCTGATTTCACATCATCAAGTATCAATGTGCTGACATCATCATTATCATCTGGCCCATCTTCATTTCTAGCGCCATCTCTGCTCCCTGGGGAGTATGAGCCCCATGCTGGACCAGGAGAGGGTGCCCTTTTCCTAGCAACGCTGCATTTGGCTGGTTCACAGAGGACTATGAAATGCATGCGTTACAAGTGCATCGCTACCAACAATCTGAACATTCCCCACCAACAGGGCTCTGTTTACTGAGTGAGGGGTGCTTCCGCTCAAGGTGGATACAGCTTAAGACTATCACCGTCCTCTCAGGTATCCATTTCTACCCCCTGGGTGGAAAGCAGCAAGTAAGGGTAAAGTGACATGCCTAAGGACACCAAATGTAACTCTCTATTGGATTTGAATCCATGAAACGAAAAACCCTTACCAGAGGGCCAAAGGGTTCCCCCCCCATACATGTACATCATTACAAGATTCTAGTCCATGTAAGTTGATAAATGTACAATGAGGTGTGCTGTAACTAGCATCCTATTTACAAATGCATTGCTTTTTAGAGGAACAATAAACCAGTGTGATTATAGTTTCAATTAAGGGGGGGTCCATTCTTAGACCTTATTCCATAGCAATTCTTCGTCCTAAATGGGTTGATTGCCAGATTGTTTTGATTCCCTTGACAAAATCTCTCCCCCCCAAACACCGTTCCAGCTGCAGATATAAATTTGCCTCTTCTGGATTGCGAGAGGATGGTTTGAGTACCTTGAGATAGGCCATGAGGAGCAGAGGCAGGAGGGTGAAGGGCACCAGGTAGAGCAGGGCAGGCTGGGCTGCCTTGTAGACCTCAGAGGATACGGTCGCCGTCAGCAAACCTGCAAAACAAACAAACAAACAAACAAACAAACACAGTCAGGATGTGTTTTGATGGAGTGTAGGTATATTCTGTTTTAGTGAAGTCAATCACAAGTCAATTCACAAGAGGTGTTTTCTAATACAAGACCTGATCCCACAAAATGAGGCCTACAAACATTTTGCTCATTACGTTGCTTTTCATGTCCATTAGAAAGGTCATGCTCAGCTCTTCTTGTTGGCAAACAACTCCATTAACCCCAAAATGGACAATGTGTCCATGAAATCATAAATGGTTTACAAATGATTCATATGTGCACAAGGTTTGTTTGAAGGCGCTGCAACCCGACCAACTTCTGAGACATTTCTCCTGAGTCGGGTCAGGCCTGCTGGAAGATTATGATTTCACTCACCAACAAAATAACCGATGAGGGAGCAGTGGAAGTAGGTCACCCTCTGGGTAAACCCGCTGGGGGAGATGACGGGGGCCGACTGGTTGCCCTCCCCCACCTGCCGCTTGTAGTTGTCGTAGCGCATGACGAAGCACAGCAGGAGGCCTGGCATGACAATATCGCCAAGGCCCAGCATGGAAAAGTGGCCAGAACTCTGGGTGTTGCTGGAGAAGAAAGAGAGAGAGAGAGAAAGAGAGAGGGGAGCATGCTCAGATGAGTGAACAATTAAAGAATGGTGGGTGAATCAAGACAAGTTGGATGACCGTATGACAGTAACTGGCATTGTTTATCTCAGAATCGTGTATGATGCTATGTAAGGCTGGGCCAAATATCTGAATATTTGATCTATTATGAAATATTCGAATACTACATGTATTTTTCGAATTTGACTATTCGAATGCAAAATTCATGAAAAGAAGGGGAGAATTTTCTTTTGTTTTAAATGTGAAAAATTGCACTATGGAGGCTTGTATCAAGCAGATTCAAATGAAAAGTGTCAGAAACCTTACAACGATTTAAAAAGTACATTATTCATTAAAAAAAATTTAAAGAAATATACATTTTCAACAGGAAAAGAAGTATTATTTGTCTCTTAAATCTTGCTGAATTGTAGCTGGTGATACTCTTAGACGTGAGAAGCTATGACAGTGATCATAATGTACAATTGTGTGCTTTATTGCAACTGAATTTGTAGATGGTTTGTACCTCAACAATCTGCCGGCTGGAATGACCGAATATTCGATTGAATTGAAGGTCAAATATTCAAATAGTGAAATATTCGAATTGACTTAGCCCTAAAGCTACGTGCATGTTGGATGCTCTCACTACTAAAATCTGCATGATCCAACTTACGTCTACCTCTTTCCTAGGCAAAGACCACAAATGCTGGATTGGCACGGTATGCGACAACTGTACATAGCACAAGCAGTGACCATTTTACTATTTCATAAAGAAATCAATTATTTCACATGGAAATATCCCCACCATTTGGTTAATAATGTACAACATACAGTTGCTAACTACAATGCGGTGCCTCGACAGAAAGGGTGCCCCCTAAACTTGGGTCTACATGTGTTCCAGCAAGTTTGGACTACAGCCAAGTACCAGGGAAGTCAGCAAATACAGAGAGTATTCCAGCACACAATTTTGTACCATGAGCTTTCAATATGCTAAAGGAGGGGCCGACTCAAAGTCCAGTTTTCTGAAGTTACACAAACATGTGCATGAGTGAACAACCCACTCGCCAGTATTTCACATCTTAAACATTCAGAATGTGAAGGATCAATTTGTCTATGTACCTGTGCTAAAAAATCAGCGGTGTACCTTAAACGAGAGGGGGGAGGATGCCAGGCACATGCCCCCTCCAGCAGCAGTCTGTGCCCCTCCCCCCCCCAGTGCCCCAGTTTGAAATTCCGTAATATTCACAGCCAATGTACCAAGCCACAGTAAATTTGCTTTCAGCGCCCCCTTGGATAAAATGTGTTCACCCCTGGGTGGCTCCTAAGAATTTTCAAGCCAGTTCATGCTACTGTCTGACATGCATTTGAACTCGTACCCACAAATTCAGTTTTCCACAATGTTAGATCTAAGGATGCTGAAAGCACTTATCTCAGGCAAATTTGTGTAGAGCACTGAAGCATGGTGGCCCAAGACAGCCTTGTCAAACGCAGGACTGACACCTTGGAACACCATCGCACTCAAAAATTATTTCCAACTGACGCGGGCAAAAATAAAGTGTCTAGAATCACACCCTGCTAGTGTGGGCTTAATTATCGACAGGCCTCTAGGGAGGTTTCATCATTGGCCAGGCCATGGAAGAAAATCGTATCGCAATTATGAAGATTGGAGGGTTGCAACTACCCATATTAACCACCCAGCACCAATCAAGGAGTGGACACCTACATGTAAACCAAGTCTGGTTTCAGAAATGAGGGAATTATTTAGTCCTCTGTCCCTGCAGGACGTATTCAATCAGGATTACATTTCTCTTTCATTTCTGCTAATACAGTCTTGCTTTTAATTTCTTTAATCTTATCTCTCTTGGATGGGAGAAAAGTTACATTGTTAAACTGGAGTATTCAGGACTGTCAAGTCTTTTTGCGTGTTGTGTCAGGAATCAAACCCAAGACACTTCTTTACAATGTGACGCATTAGTACAAAGAAAACACATTTTTTTCCAAATAGATCTTAAAATCTCATCCAGCCAATGTGCTGATCTCATCACATTTTACATTACTGTGATCAAAATGGTAAAGGAGGGATTTGTTTAGAGGGAAAATGGATGTAACAATTTGCCGCAGGTGTGAAAACATGTAATATATGTTGAAATTATCAATACCAAATGCATGATGTAAATATCTTTTCCTTGCAGTTGCTGTATTGAATCAGGATATAGGAAACAAGTTTCCTCTCATTTCCTTTCCAAGGGTTGCTTCTGAAAGCCAGGCTGGAAATACAATAATCACTGAGGATGAGGTTGGAGAGATATACACGTAGACTGTATGAGCAAAGTTCACAACCGGGGCCAAGGCTGGCCAGTCACCTACTGGATACGCTGCACACGTAGGTCCTGACAAAATGCATTTCATTTCTCCTCAATATTTCAATAGCTGCCTGAAATATGCACTCATGTGTATACACTTCTGAATCTTGTTCATTGCCAGCAATAGAGGCTTTGCATGGTAGCTATCTTCTGGGGCAGTTCTTTTGTTCCACAGGGAAACCTCCTTTGTGCAGAAAAGCGCCAGCCTGCAAGATGGCAGCCATGCAAACCCTTTACAAATAGTTTAAACCATTGTCCAATATGTGAACGCCATTTAGTAGAAGCTGGCGAGTTCAACAACTGGTTACTGAGTAAATGCTTCGTTGCCTTGTCAAATTATTGATTAATGATGACTTTTATGGCTGGGTGTCTATGACTGGTCGACTCACCTGGGGAAAATGAGTTTGCCAGGCAAAGAGAGCTGAGGGGCTTCCTTGACGACGGCCGGCATGTTGAGCTTTCGGGCAACCACACCGATCTGAAACAAGAAAAACCAGCAGATGGTGAAAGTCAATGAGCAGAAAACATCTGGTTTCCCATAAAGACAGGTCCCCCAAATGAACAGTATTTCCACAGCAGTTGTAAAGCCTTTCTCGCAATGGCTAAGGTACCCATCTGCCGAAAAAGCCTCCATTATCATCAAGATATAATCTTGTGGGATTTTTCAGAGACAGAACGCAGCGATTGCCATGAATTTAACATTGCAAGGTGCCATTTTACAGAACTTCCATCAGGAAGATACGATGAACATGGCGGTAAGTTACTGGCCCTTTTACTGTGTTTTGTCACATAAGTGAAGGAATTGCATGGTTCTGCTGCCCCCTGGGAAACTTACTAGTGGACAAAGTCACAAGGTCACGGAAAAGATCTTTGAACAGAGAAGTGAAACCTTGAAGCAAGAAAGTGATGCCACTTACTCTCTGGCCACTGACAATGAATGCCACTAAAACTGAAACTATTGATACTTTAGGTCTGTGATGTCTGTTGTATGACAATACCCTTTTGATCCAACATGCGTAATAACAATCTGGCCCAAGGCCAACGGTGTATAACAGAAAGTGCAAAAGCTACAAGGGATACCGACAAAACAAGAAACTCGGGGTAAACAAAAGCTTACAGGGTTGTTGGCGGGCCTCATGGCCACTTTGACCATGACGTTGGCATTGAATATGTACGTGGAGAAGAACACCCAAAAGACGTCGTAGATGAGTAGACCGGTGAGCAGTAATGTGGAGACTTTGAGGCTGGGCAGGCGGACGAACGCTATCATTGTCACGCACAGTCCCATGGCTAGCGCTGCATAAACAATGAAAAATGGAAACAGATTATGTAAAATCCTCAAGTTTCAGTGTAAGTCTTCATGCACTCAAGGGGTGTGGGGTTAGTCACAGGCCCCGTGCGAATAACCTAGCGGCTTCATGCTTCTCTAGATGCATGTGTTTTTAAGCCACAGCCCAGTAATTTAGAAGCAGCCACATATCATATACTACATGATCTGTTTAACCCATAAGCCAATGTCTGTTTGAGAGTGTGCAAGGCCCTGCCTGACAGTTAGGGCTGCAGTTAGACATAGCCATTGGCTAGCGGCTTTAGCCACTTCCCACAGACAATGCATGTTGTTCCCAGCCACAGCCAACTGATTCTTGAAAACTGTATACCAGTGCAAGGGTCACAATACACGGAACCATGAGAAACCAATTCCGAGTTGGGGAAACTACGCTTTATTACTTTAAACTTCCTTTATCATTTGAAATCTGTTTCCTTTTCATGCACTGACTCATGAACGGAAAGCTTCCCTAAGGGATTATGTGCGCATTTCTTTGCCAAAGGTCCCACAATGCAGTGCAACATATACTCCCACTGCACACGTCCTGTCTGACCATACTCGTTATCAAGAGTAAGATGTCTAAAAATACCGGTACCACGACTTCCTTTCTCCTGCATACCCCCTTCCACCATCAACGTGTGATGCACCCAGACATATACGGCTACATGGCTGCTCTGTCTAAAGACCCTGCCTTAATGAAATAACAGCCCTTCCTTTGGCATGTCATCTCACAACCCAAGGATATAAACCCTACACATGTTGCACGCTATCACACCAATCTTCAACCCCTCTGAGTCACAGTCATGCACGCTGTAACACCACAGCTGAGGGGTTCATTAATGTTTGACAGTTACGTACACACGAAAAACAGTGCCAGATCAAAACAACTCTCCCTTTTCCCTGACTATTATGGCAGACTATCGATACACAAATTAGTTGGGCCAGTTCAAAGCAGGCGCTTATCAATCTGCTCCGCAAGTTATGAGCTGCTTTTGTCTGGCAAGTTGGTGAACCGCTCTGGCAGGGAAGCCACAATGAAAACACCGCTTCCATCCAATCCGAGACAGCCTCTGTGATCCAGTGACAGGCCTTTGTTGGGAAGTTGACACACTGTTTTCCATGACCTCTCTAGGGTGAAAGCTTATCCACTGACAGGCATACCCACAAGATACTTCGAAGATGACGGAATATGTGGTCAGAAATTTTTAAAACAGTGCAAAATGAACAACCATCATATTTTGGAAAGGAGTATCTTTATGGTTCTTTTTCTCTTCAACTGTGGCAAAACCTCATTTCAATCCCAATCCTGGTTAAAGCTGACTTTAATTATGTCTAAGCATGCTTGTTAAATTGGACATACAGTGTACATGTACTTCCTTTCAAACCAACAATGTTACATATGTAACATGTGTATATTCATCATAAACTCTATTCTCTTTGCTTGCTTGCCCTACATTTAATTCTAGAAATAACAACGCCCATTGTTCAACCAAACTTTAATACTGTCAATTTTCTGTTCTGATTGCATTGTACATAGTATTGATTTCTGACTGTCTAGCATCCCGTATATGCATGTACAAAGGGACTCAAAGCCTAGTGAGTACAAACAATCTGTATGGTATTGTATAGTTCAGGACAGAAACAATATGGCTACTGACACCCTTTTGAAATTTAACCCAAAATCTAATTTTAGTTTTTTTTTAGTTGTTTCAGATGGGTTAGGGGTTTTACTTCCAATATTTTTTGTGTTTTAATGGATAGCATAGATTCTTTGAACAATGTTCATCGCAAAACAAAACCACCCATTGTTGATAATGCTTTTCGAAGCCTCTGAACGCTGCCCACCTTGCTTGGCACAACTTCAACAAGCCACGCTTCATTCGCCGTCATCTGATCCATAGTACGTGTATCTGCAGCCAGTTGGCATGGTCAGGACCCACCATCATTGAACTGTTAATATGCAAGCCAGCCGTCATCACAGCACACGCTTCAAAATTTAATATTCATCTATTTGTTACTCCCTTTGATACGGGTACAAAAGAAACAGTGCACACAATAGGCAGCATATTTGTGCCATAAGGCACATACCGATATCAGTAAATCAGTCCTTGGATGACACATTTACAGGACAATTTAGGGCAACTTAGATCATGTCTGTCCCTCAAAGATGACGAAAGTGATACAGTGAGTGAGCCAGGACTGCTTCAGGTACAAGTATCTCCCCGCCAGGGAGTTTTTCAGCGTGGACCCCCGCATGTTCGTTATAGCGGCATTCCACTGTACAAACTTCAAAATTTTTCAATATTTAAAAATTTCTGGAAACTGAGGGGAAAAAAGGAGAGTGATTGGAATTTTCTTGAATTTCTTGGGGCTAAAACTGTGCAGGTAAAACAAATGCATGGTTTGATTAGAGATACCCACATGTCAATGCCCAAGTCTTTATGCATCAGCCTGCACATTGCTAAGGGCCCTAGAGTACAGAGTGGCGACAATCAGGTCCACTCGCTACCCAATGAAAAACAAAATACAACTCAAAACTGGCATACTGGTGCACGATTATCCAGTCCAGGCACGCATCTCCAATGTCATCAACTCCCCGGCTGTCCTCCTGTTACCAGGACAACGGATTGCTTCCCTTCTCTCTTCCAAAAAGACCTTGTAGGCAGTCGGGGCACTTTTGCTCTTCTGTCGCCCTCCAATCTTGTTCTTTATTGCTAGTCCTAATGTCACGTCTTCATCACACAGGGCAGAATACATGTACATTAAACTTACAGGAGATGTATGTTCCCATTTGGCCAGTGTCGCCTGCTGGCCCTATCCATACATGTATATTTGCACAGACATGCAAAATGAGGCCAGCGTTGAGGTGGAAGGCTCAGCCAAGAAAAACTGCAGTTTTCATTTCGTCCAGAGCAGAAAAAATGCTTTCTCGTACTTAATACTGCTGGTGTTAGTCATATTTCTTCTTTTTTGTTTAAATTTTTAGAAAGTTTAGATTAACATGTGCATTTTTATAAGTATTTTGTTAGTGCCAAATGAAATCAATACATGTGGCAACTTACACAGAGTGATTTCAAGAGCAAGTCCAGGTTATTACATGGGGGGGATTTTTGTCAACAACGTCATCTCATTTTGTTTCTGTATTAAAATCCTACATGTACCCCCCCCCCAAAAGGTAGTGCGCCATTCTTAGAACTCTGGTGCTTTCGATTCCTAGAAAAACAACAATTGGCAAACAGTTCCGCGATGGATGTGCCACTGGTCAAATGAGCATTCACAAGAGGCCTGCTAATAATGCCCGTTCTAGGTGTTCACCGAAACACCTCATGTGGGCAGAGTGGCAAGACATTATCAGTTGGGGGATTAATTACGGTACTACAACCCGCCACTTCACCCGTGCACATAACACATCAGGATCTTGCTAATCAAGGCCTGGCCATTCCAAAGTGTCAGCCAGAGAGATCGACGACTTCATGCTCTGAATGTTTCCGTCAGTTCTACGGACCCTGCATTTATGTATATATGTGTAGACACAAGTGCTCCTCATCTGACTAAGTACTGAACTGCCCGACGTCATTCCCCCCCTCCCCATCACACCGTCAACTCTCTGACGTCAATCTGCTGGATTCTCACACACCCTTTGACAACGCCTCCCAAATCATCTTCAGTTTGGATCTTCCCCTCTGGGGAAATCTCTTAAAGAAACTGATTCAATCTCCTGACAACATTTTTTCTTTTTCTCATTTTCCCAGGGAGGTTGTGCTACTTCAGTGAAAAACCGGATTATCTGTCAATTCAACCCAAATGTTGATAAACCTCACCTTCAGCAGCACTCAAGGATGCATGAGGAAAACATGTTCTTCAAACTCAACTACATGTAACATGTGCATTTTGGCAAGTTACAACACCCTACTGATTGCAGAGGTATTTAACGTGAGTGTGCGACCTGCACTTGGGCTGGGCACCATCCTCACCATCACAGTAATGGCTTGTAATTCTGAATCACCCCATTGGTATACAGAACCACGCATATTTTGAAGAGTGCAGCGGCTATTTTCAAACCAAACTGAGTTTTGATCTTTTGCTTTCCTCCTTTACAAAGGTCAGGACCGTGACTGTTAGAAGAAATCCATCAATACAAAAAGGGAAAACAGAAAATAAAGCTTCAAGAAAAGTATGGTTTTATAGAGCCAAAGGATCTCAACCGAGAAGAAACCAACATGTACATGTTTATATGCTAATAAGGACCTGTGAGAATCCATTTCAAGTCTCATCACAGAGTATCAGCTTGCCATGATTTATCTCATCCTCCAACCTGCAGGTCAGTCATTCCAGAAACATGTCCAAGAACGAGGAAGGCAGGGCATCTTTGTAAGGGTATGGAGCTCTAAAGCCAGCCAACATTATAGGTTAAACCTGGCCAGTGGACATATCACACTTGTAAGCCGGTCTGTCTTCCTACATCGACTGGGGACATCCTGACATTTCTGCAAGAATCCTCTGTGGATTGTTTTTCTCCCCTCTCATTGCAAGATGGCCCTACTCACCTGCTGATCGAATATATGGTGGGAATTTTTTGCTCTGGGGTTCACAGCGGGGGGGGGGAAGATAGCCCTGAGATTTAGATATGATGGCACCAGGCTTTGTCTTGCAAATGAAAGCAGTGAAACTTGAAGTGAGGGTGCGGATCCACGGTCAAATCATGCTTAGATTCGGAATCATGATGGAGAAGAATTAAAGGCTGCTCCTTGAAAACCAAGGAGTCCACTGAGACTAACAGAACGAGAAAGCTATAAAAAGAACCATCCTATTAAAAAGTTGACGGAACAGTGGTTAAAAGGATGATGCGCATCTCGAACACCACCCACACATCCACAGAATCTGGCTCAAACGGAGTGTCAGCAATCTTTCATGATGATCAGGATGATTTCAACAGATTCCGACACATCCTGAGAATCCCTTTAACATAATGAAAGCTTGCTAAACCTAAGTTCTTAATGTTTCGCCTATGAAAGCTGTAACAGAGTTCATACAAGAAAAACCGTTCAAACTGTGCCCAGAAAAGAACCCCAAAGGATCCACATTAAAAATTTCAGCAATAACTTCAATGAGAAAGCTACCTCCTATTTACATGCACCTGCAGGCATGAGCACTGCCTCTTGGAAAAAGTGCATACCTAATTGCTGATTATCAACAGCTAAACAGCCTCATCAGCTCCTGAGATCCCCCTTTAATCAGCCATTAGTGTTTACTGGATGCATTATGGAATCAGCAGACCTTAGCCAATATGCAAACAGCAGCAACAAAGTGCTAGCGATGAATGTTGAAATGAGTGCAGAGGTGCCGGTAAGAAGATTTTAGAATGTGACGGATGGAACACTCCATTCCATGAGACCAATCTGACTGAAACGGATCCTGTTATATCTCACTGAATGACACTTTTTTGTTACTTCAAGAATGTGAAACAGCCATATCTGGTTTCACACAGCAATTTAAATAAATTCTAAATAAATCCACCCGAGTACATGTACAGTCAAACCTCATTAATAAGAGGTCGTTTGGACTTGGATAATTACCTTGTTATAACAGGAACCTTGTATTACGAGGAATAAAACAATGAAAAACAAAGGATTGGGACCTAAAATGTCCTTGTTATAAGCAGAATCTTGTATTAACAGTGCTCTTCTTGACATAGTTCGACTGTACATGTAAAATAACCAATGTTTAGGAGTGAAGTGGTAAAGAATGATTTCACGAGTTGACAGATGAAATGCTCGATTCCATGAAGCAAAGGACATTTTCATCTGTCACCTAATGAAAATATAGTTACTATTGCACTCATAAATATTCATTACTTGTTTTATACAGTACCTGCACAAATCCTCTTCTGTTAGGAGAGCAACTATGTCGCCCTCAAGTATTGACACCCGTTATTTTGCCAAACAGATTTGTGTTTGAAGCACTGCCAACTGGCATACTGTGCAATGTTAGACTGATATTATTTTCCTCTTTCTTACTGGAAATGAGACACATGTATGCATGAAATGGGGGCGGGGACCAGTCAAGTGAAGGCAGTTCTATTCAACGGGTACTGTTGGATAGGCCTTCTTTTTCCTTTCTATTCACAGAATAAATAATTCACTGACATGTGATCAATGATCCACTAATCAGATGACAGAGATTTATGCAGGTACACTACCATATTGTACAAAATGTTCTATTTCTTTTTGGGGGGGTAGCCATGACGTATTTCCACTTTTTTCAGACAAGAAGAAGAGAAAATAAGTTGATCCGAGGCAACATCTTCTGCACACCACAAAATTGCACATCATATGTTGATCTCCCAGAACATGCTGTACACAAAATCAATTTTGTGTTCGCCCAGCTACGCAAAAAAAATGAGAGTTTAATTGCTGCCTCACAAGGACAGCCTCTGTGAGACAAGCACTGACCCATTACATCCAAGTTAAAGATGGCGCCCACAACATCTACCTGCACTGTATCGATATCCCATCGTACCTGCTGGTCACCAGTATTAATCATGATCCAATTACCACCCTGAATTGCAGCAGTGTGAGAGAGATTATTATGTTAACACTTGAATTATAGATAGACCCTCTGATTGGTCGCTTGCAATAACACATGAATACTAAAGCGGCAACAAAGAGTCCATCCATTAACTTTTGTCTTAAATTCTCCACCCAACGTACATGTACCTACTCCTTTAAGGAAATCCTCCTGGTACCAGATGTTCACAATTTTTCTTGAATAATAAACACCATAATATCAACGGGATCCCCAAAAGTCAAGAATCTGCCCATTGTGCAAACCTGCAATATACTCAACAGGATTGATAATACTATTAATTTGTTACTGTGCAGTCCTCAATATTTAAGTAAAGTCGCCTGCCATATAATCAATTCATTATGGACAGATGCACAAAAGGATGAAATCTCACAATGCAGCCAAGATGAGAAATTCCTGCCTCAATGATGCGTATTAGCAATGTACTTCAATGGCTGCTCGCTGGCCATACAAACAGAAACTTGTGGTTTCTTAGCCTCTCACATCTGCATGTATATAGACCTTTTTCCTGTGATGTCACAATCGTGCTGGACCACGACGTGTTGTGATGATAATGAGTGCACAGTGTTGTGATGGTCATCTACTTATTCAAGATAAACTAGTCAAGCATGCAGTATTCGCACGTGCGCTTGTACCTGGTTGAAGCTGCCCATGGGATTATGCGATCACCGTGGCGGAGGCGGTCCACATGTGGTGGTCTTGTTAAATTTAGTGCAATCAAGTCACATGGGGAAAAAGGTCAACTGTCAGATTCGTACACCAGCACTTTAATACTGGATCCATCTTACCATAGCAACCTTAACTCCTGACCAAAGTCATCATAATAACATGCACTCCTCCACACAAGTCAGCTAATGCTTATCAGGGCCACCTTTAGAAAACTGTGCCAAGAAAATTTCTACTGGGAGGTGGTGTGGGAGAAGTTTGAAATAACTGAGGGAGATACAGATACAGAAAGTGCAGGGAGTTCTAAGCACTGTCGATATATCAATATGGGCTTGATATCGATATCGCCGATGTAAGTTATTTGGTAATATCAATATATCGAAAATATCGAAACTTTGAGAACAACGATATTGAAAAATATATCGAAAATACTGCTGCTGAGGAACGAACTCTATTGAAAAATATGGAAGCGTATTGTCACATTACCCTTCATTTTCGATAAGCCATGGCTTACGTTGGTTCTCAAACGGAGTGAAAAATGTCCCTGTAGCGTATACTCCTGGCGGCTTATACGGCGACATTTGAAGGATAAATTCAGTCACCTAACTCAGTCTCGCACTCAATAATTCGCATACACTTTGCCTCAAAAATATCGCAAAATTTATCCTCCAAACTGAGATTTGCTAACCAAACGTACATAGACTAGACCGCGTGCCAATGAAATCGCTATGCGTGTATCCCATCCCATGTAGGCAACGTACGCAATGCGGACGCTAGAACATTTCGCCCAAGTGAATTGGATCACACCATTACGGTGTAGGGGTGTACCCTTTGAACAATTTACCAGCCATTCACGCCAGTTATAAAAACTTGAAACTTAAAATGAATAAATTTTGATCTAGATAATATCGATATAAAAAACTGATATATTAGTATCGGCCAAAATACGATATTGACAGTGCCTAGGGAATTCATCAACCCTTCAATGTGGAGAAAGAGGAGGAAATCTCTATGACATACATGTACATGGTTAAAAACAGACAGAGCCATTCATTTGGCTACATGTACGTTGCAACTGCATCCCTCCCTCCCCCCTAAACAAAAAAAAACATGCGTACTTTTAACGTTCGCAGATCGCACACAAAAAAATCTTCCTGAATACTCAATTAAAAAGGCTCATCCAACAACCGACAGAGATGCCTACGAATGAGGGCTTCAGCAGAGACTCGCAAAATCCATGAGCAGCCTCTGCGCACAGGGTGTCAGATTACCCACCTCGCTCAAAATGCCTGACAAACGAGGACAAAGGTGGAGGAGCTGGAAAGGCTGCCAGAGAACTTGAAGGGGGGGGGGAGATGCCTCCGAAGAGGGAAGCTAAGGGAATAGATTCTAGACCTGACTTCCTCACAAGGTATTAATGCATTATGCATGAAGTTGGCACAAGCCACTGTCTGACATTAAACCCCTCCCCCTCAGCTTTTATATGACAATCATTTTGATGGCTCAATACCTGCACTGGCACTTTGAATTCAATTGGCGTTATTTCCACTCATTTCTTCAGCATTCAACCATCTCTGTGTGCCTCTTCTTTCATTTTTCTAGATTTGTTTTTGAACAGAAACGTGTTGGTGTGAATACACTTAAAATCATTATCATTAATTTGGTGTGGATTCAACTTATGTGACAGAGATTCCCTGAAGGGTGAGTTGATTTGCGTGGCACAACACGTCGCTAACAGATAGGAAAATGGCAGAACAAAGTCGGACGACTGATTGTTATTGCGAAGAAACACGAGTCAAAAGTGTCTACTGAGATATGCGGGTTGAGCTTTGGAACCAAGATGGCTGCTTATCTCTCAAGTTGTTGACCTGTTTCAGTAAACGGCTCCAAGATTCAATGCACAAGTGCCCTTTCTAGCAGAAACTGAGGATGGACTGAATCTTGAAGATCACTGCCACTGGGTATGTAATGCCACTGTGCAGACCCTATCAGGTTACTTGCATTTAAATCTTGTGGTTCAGTTTAAACCAGTGCGAACCCATTTTGGCTGATGCGTCCTGGCCTTAACCATACTGTGAGGACGATTCTCTTTATTAGGAAAATTTGGTCAAAACAGTTTGGCCAGCTTTGAGTTTGGGGCTGTCTCACAGCAGTTTCAATCCCCTTCAGAACCATCGCTTAACTCATGAATGAGCCAACAACTATGAAGCATTATTGTCTGTAAGCGTAGTATCCGTCCACCTCGAGCAGAAGCACCCCCTCATTGGTTGAAAAGAGCCATATGGGTTGGGAGTGTTCATTTTGTTGAGTAGCAACATGAGAGACTTAAGAGATATCAGCAGGAGATATTGCTTTTTCAATCACCAAACGACAACTTCCCACTTTGCTTCATACACATATTTTCATATTGACAGCAAACTGGGAGATACCGGTACAATCATTCTGGGACAAGGAAAACATTTCTTCAACTTTGGACTCAAGTTGTCTACGTAGGCCCAATTTGCAGTGCTATTGTGTCTGAAACAGAACCGCTATTTTCGGTTGATGTTCAATTTTGGAAATGTTAGATCGGTTCACTGCCAACACAACAACCCACGAACAGCTGGCATCGCCACATTAAAACACATTAAATGCCATTTTGAATGAGATTCTGGGATGTGGTTCCTTGAACTGCATATTACATCAATCAACAGTCTCATTAACATTGGCTGCCCAAAGTACAGTATCGACCATATCGCACTGCACATGAGGTTACAAACATAATGTTCCCTAGTGTTTTGTTTACATGCTTATGAATGGGATTTTATGGGTTTTCATGTCTAAGGCCAGACATGACTGTTCAAAGCATTGTAGATTATCCTATTCACTAATACATGTGGTGAATTTTCATAACTTAGATTTTGCAAACATCCACTCACTGCCACGGACAGAGAGAGCTTAATCTCGGAACAGCTGTAATTCATGAGTTTACAGTCCAGACTTGTTAACCATAAACATTCAACTGCCAGACCAATTCAACCACAGAGCTGCTCTTGATTCATTTCCATACTAGTACTTTCATAGAAATCCATGACTTGTTCTCCATCAAACCCCAAAGGAAAGAAAGCTGTATAAAATGGATAACAGCAAGTCATTCATATTCATGCCAAAACCCTCCACATCATCCAACAGCCAGCCACAGTCATCTACCGGTAGCTCATAATTTACATTATTCATAACTCATTATCCTGAATAATTATTCATGACTTACCATCCATGAGCAGCCAATGGCCAGTCATGACCCAGAGGAACACCAGCATGACAGCAAGACAAAAGGACATTATTTCTGCAGAGGTGAAGCGGCCACAGCATCCAAAAGAAATCCTGTTCAGAAAAAAAAAAAACGTTTGAAGATTTGGAGGATATCAAGTAAAACTGATTTTTCAAGACAACAAAAACACCAAGCTGCTTTTCAATCATGATATCCGGTTCTTCGACAAGTTACGCTGTATAATGCAAGCATTAAATTTTCCGTCCTATGTATTCCAAAAAATTGTAATGTGCTTCCCAAAGAAAGCGAGTAAAATTGCAAATAATTATTTTCTTTTATACATTTCTAGGGAGAACAAGAACCTTCTCATGGTGAGCATGCACAGTACTATCGAGGTCAGTCTATTGGAGGTCTTTGAAAAAAAGTTTGTTATCAAGAGAGCCTTCTAGAATTTCCTTATTAGGAGAGTGGTTTGATGTGCATGTACCAATTCCTCATTAATGTGAATCTACTTCCTAAAGGCCGCAGGTTCCAAACCTTTCAGTCATCTGGTTTGTCTGTAATCTTAAATCTCATTGCCCATTGATTCCCACAACCTAAAAGGCTAAATGCCTTTTCCCTGACTCTCTCATTCGACTGACTATTTATTCTGCCATTCCCCTGAGACGTGAGGCTTCAATACCGCGCAGCTCAACTCACGCCGCTGCTTCAACTACAGTAGCATGATTTCTCTGGTCTTGGTAAGATGGCGCAGAAAAGCACACACTGACACACACACTCACACAAAATGGATAGGAGGAAAGCGTTGTTATCATCTAAATCCAAGGTCCAGATGGCAAGCAAGAGTCCGTCATTAGTACGGCCTATCCAACATGCTCGTTGGCTCGTATCGGCAAGGAAGGAAATGCAAGGCGCTTGATCTCGTGGGCTGTAGACGATTAACATGGGGGTTGTCTAGACACACCGGTGAACAGAGGCGGCAATGTCAAAGCATTTCACCCCAATATGTGTCTCTGTGGGGGTTTTTTTGGGGGGGAAGAAAAGCAACAAGGTGGTTTTCGGAGGCTTCTTTTATCTGCTCAGCTTGCTTGTAATTTTCTGCACACAAATGCAGAAGGAGATTCGACAAAAGATTGGACATTGTTTCAGGAAATGAATTCCTGTGTATCACTGCTAATTCATGTACATGTACTGACCAAATGAAATGTGGGTCTACTGCAAAGGGAGCAGAAAAGGCAGCCATCGGTCTCAAGTGGTACAATGTATCCTTTTTGGTTTTCGTGGACTTTTTTGAAGTAATTTTTATCCACATTGAAATCATTGACCTTGTACATGTCCATCAAAGTCCCAGTCATTGCTGCTACCTACAAAATTAGTTTCAATGACTTGCATATTTCAAGTCTATGGTGCACGTATGAGTACTGAGTTTTCAAGGAAATACTCATTAGCACCAGCAGTTTGATCGAGCACACATTAGACTTAAGAATCAATGAAAAAATGGTGCTTCTAGATGGCAGAAAAGTAACGAGATTAATCATTAGTAAATGATAAAACATTACAGCCTTGTATGATTGAATTTACTTTTATGCAATGTTCAGAACTGAAAGCCCACTCATTATAAAGAGGAAACAAGCATTTTCAGAAAATGCAAACCAGATTTTCTCTAAAACAAGATACAATGTACTGCAGAGAGTCAGGAAATCAGCAGCAACTGGGATCATCCTGGGAATGGCTGGAATTCTAATAATGCGCAAGGTGAGGCTAATTTCCCTTGCAAATATTCACTAGGACATTTCAAGGGCAAGACCACAGCCAATAAAGGCCACAGACTCTGTGAGCTGGATAAAACCCCTTTTATTATTCGACACACTTTGCATACGAATTCCTTTCTTTTTTTTTTCATTTATTGAAAGTTTTTCAATGAAAAGGTAGATATTATCATCAGAATCTGAATATTGTCAACCATCAACGATTTCTCTCTGAATGGTTTATACAGTGCAGAGGAAATAAACATAGTGCCGATTTAACTACACGGTCATGTCCACATAGCCAACACCGCTGCGACTCCAGAATTTCTCTCCATTAGCACATTTTGGAAGCAAGAGAGTGCATTTCTTTACACAGGGAAAATCAACTTGGGTCAAAACATAGGCTGTACTACGAGGGCTGTTTATGGCCAAAGCTTTGGGTCCCGATGTGACACATTTGCATCACCCTGAGGCCAAAATTTAACCAAATATTCAATTTATCATCCTGTAATTTGGTATAGATTCGCCGCAAATGCAAGATGGCCTTAATGAACGTATTCATGTATCTGACACTACAGTTTTGCTTATGTGTATCAGTGGTCCCTAACATAGACATACATGTTCATGGTAGAATGACTATTAACACAAACAATTAAGATGGAAGTCGGTTAATGGGGTAGAATGGGCACAGATGGTCGGGAGTGCAGGTATATTGCGTAAAAGGATGAAGGGTGGGCGGTCACACCATGAATTTATCATCAAAGGACCACTCAGTGTGAATGCGGACTGGGGACCCATCTCTGATGAGGTGAGGTGTAAGAAGCAGGTACAACCATCGATAGGTCTAGACCGTTGTAAAGAGTAGAGGGTTTGGGTAGCTGAGGTGTCATGAGGATTGAGTTCTAGATCAACTGTGTGACCTGCGGGCATTTCAACCCTCAGCGAGCACCTCTGCACTGCATTCTTTTTTCAGACATGACTCCTTGAATTCGGACAGGTCATGGGTGACATCATCAGAGCAAGTTCATGTTCCATTTTTGTCGTGCCTATTACAATGGATACTACTGGGATGCCTAATCCCTCAAGGGTTTCGAAAAAAGCAGAACACCGCTGTACATGTGACTGACACGCACTTCAACACTAATTGTAAAACCAGCATCAGACATTTCTGATTCTTTCCCTTGTTTGTCTGAACAAAATGCAAATGCACTCTCTCAAACAGCCACACGATACACAAACATAAAGTACTGTACACTAACATTGACGGCATACAGAACCATTTGTGCTATACATATCTACATGTACCGGTACATTGTACAATTAGCGTAAACTCAGTTTACAATTGAGTGAAGGTATGCGTACTTGACACCGAATGTGACAGTTCAGGTGGCATACTGTATGTACATGTACTTCAATGAATAGCAGATCAAAAGCTGATCATGTCCGAGCAAGCTCTGCTCAGCTGAAGTCCCCTCACATGATGATGCTGTAAATTTGTGCACATCCAGTTGAAAAATTAGTCGCGCCCACTCTGCACAATTTGCATGGGCTGTACATGTACGAGCCAGAGTGCATAATGCAACTGTGTTCTTTCTTGGATCTCACAAGTAGGAAACACTTCCATTTTCAATCGCATGCATAGTCTGCAAGAAGTACAAAGTACAGTACTTGTTGTGTTAGGTCTGATGTTAAAGGAATGAAATATGAACAATAAATTCCAATTAATCCAAGACTTACTTTGTTCCATTGGAGCACGGCCTTAATAAATACTGGCACATTGGCAACAGCAGGAAAGCAAAGGCTACAGTCGCTAATACTGTGAAGAAAAAGAGAACAGTAATCAGACAAGTAAGTAAAAATATTCGTAACGAATTATCTTTGCCCTTGCTGGAACCCTCCTGGACCCAAGAGAAAGAAAACAAGGCACAATATTGTAAAAATGAGGGACCCAAAAGAGTTGATGGGTTTTGGAAAATGCCGGTCTTAAGCTGGCAATTATCAGATCCTGTAACAGGTTTCGGAATTTGTCTCATTGATGAACAGATAGTCCCTTTTTCTGTGGCAATCTCATATATCAGCCTGAAACTGCACTGTTCTATAATCAATGCTGCCCAGGAAATGCCATCAATTACGCAGGTTGTGGGCACTCGGTGCACTGACAGAATATCTGAAAAGGTAGACGAACTACTTTAACGTGTAAAGGTACACTGGTTGGCACTTGCACTCAGCGACTCATTTATGCAGTATGACTGCATGTGGTATGACTTTCTACTAACATTTTTGAAGGGGAGTGCAGCAATAATCAAGGTCACATGACCAGGTCACATGATGCTGCCAGACGATCTCATTAGAAGACATCTTTGGCTGACATGCATGGTCTGTCAAGCAGTTTGAGGTCAAAATGCACAGCTGGATTCTACATCTAGAATGCACTAGGAAGTCACAGGTCAAGTGCATGGTATAGTCAGCCTAAACAGCGAGTAAAAACTCTACAGAGCTCTACTGAGTTTACATGTACAATGACACGGACTGGGACATCAACCTTGTTCCTGAGATCTTTGTTAGAACCCTGGTCCCAAAAGCAGACTCACCGATGGCACTACCGGTAGCTTCGCACTATGGTTCACTGCTGCGATAACAAGTCCCATGCACTTTTGATTATATTGATTTTTTACCTATTACATATTCTGATGTCAATAATGAATTTCTAACACCCCTTGAAAACAAACGCAATGATTTGTTTCGGTTCAGACCAAAGTGAGACCTTACACGTATGTGAGTATGACTGTGTGCCCCGTCCCCCTTAACCATCTCAGTCGCTGCATGCAAACTGATACCTTACACCCTCTCCCCGTCTACATCCACAAGGATGGACATAAAGCTAGGTTTTTTTTATGAGAAGAGAGGAAGTTGGATGCATGCCCCATCTTTCTGGCATCATATTCCCTTCTACCATGCCATATTTTTCTCCACTGGCGCAACCCTGAGTCCTCTTCAAAGTACAGAGCTGCCACGCCATATTGTCAAATGGCTTTTATTTTCAATGGTGGGGGAGTTGGGTACACAAAACCAGGCTGAGCATCACCCGGCCCAGTAGATGCGTGTACTTTTGCTTTTTTGGGGTAAAAGTTTATATCTTATCACGATCTGGTCCTCTCTCAATCAATATATATTTATTCTGCGACTCCACAATCTTCTCGTCGCTAAGTGATAAAGCAATGACAGTAGTGCTGTGCATCCAAAAAGATACCGCTTCCAAGACCGACTAACTAACAATTCATAGCAATGCTTCAAGATCTTTTTTCTGTTCCAATTTCTTTCACCTACACAATGATGAATTTAATCAATCATCTGTTTGGCCTATGGAGGAGGGCATGTGTTTCTGCCTTGTCATTTTGGCAACAAAGTCTGCTTTTGTTGGAAAGTTCAACGAGTTGACAAACCAGCAAAGTCATCTCGCTCTAACCCTGCAAGGACCAACGCATGTTGGAATGTAAACACAAGGCAACACAAAGGATCCAGGTTACTCAGAACAGAGCGATACCAAGAGAACAAGGTTCGGGACACCACTAGCCTTCCTAATCCGGATTCAACTGCAAGCTGAGCAATTACAAAGGGATTAGCTCGTGATATTCAAAACCTGTTACTATAAATGCCTCCATCAACCCGTTTTTATCGAGGCCTCATGCTGAATACATGTAGTTCAGTCTATGGATTAACATTTAATGATCGCACATGAATGCCTTGACACTAGGTTAGGACAAGGCAAGGACATCTGAAGTCCACAGCCATTAACTCTGAACTTGACCTTTCTGACCCATCAAACACTGAAGTCTGACCCTCCTCCTTTCTGTAGTTAAAAAAACAACCAACTTCTGAGAGAACCACTTGATTGATCAACGGTCAAACACCAACCTGCTGTGCAAACAGCAAAGACCATTTGCATGGAGTCGAAGAAGAAGAACATGACGAGCAAGGAGATGGAAGCTCCGATGGGTAGAAACATGGCTTGAGTTGTATCTATACTGTGCACTGCAGGGAGAAAAAAAACAAGAGGAAAAAAATCATTCTCACTTTCATTACCATCATAATAGCCACTTTACTGAAGACAATGCCGCTGCCATCAAAACAGCTGGCATCGGTTTGGGATGTATTAAGTGATGGTCGTTATTGGCTTTTCCGTTATCTTCTTTCTTTTTTTTAGGAGAGGGGGAAAAACTGCAGATTTTCCAGGTGGATACAATGTCCCAGGTAGTGGATAAGACATGTGGCTTGGGAACATTCTTGGTAATGACGCAGGTTGAGAGTGAACATAGCCAGTATGTACTGGGTTAATTATTTATCATTTCTTTTTTCCCGAAATACCCATATCAGAACAAAACTGGGGGTAAAAACTTGCTACAAATGTAGATAAACAAACCTTTAATATAGTTTTTGTTGAGATTTTGGTTCTTTTATTTTTGTTAATTTTTTTGTTGTCAGACAACAAACTTCAAATAAGGGAATAAATACTGGTATGTGCTTTGCTGGTAAGACCGGCTCAGGAGAATGAACGCTGAAAATGCCCGAACAGCATGCATGGTCACGTCCATTCTCCTCAAGACTAGCCAAGCACATATTTTTCCCATTCATGAATCCCTTTTTTTTTTCAGAGGGTAGTCATATGCCAGCGTGTGATTTACGCAGCAGACACTATCACTTCTCAGCGGGCATTATCAATTGTTAACGCACAGTCACATGACACATTTTGACCAATAGGAAGAGAAAAACTGTCCCAGGTATTTACGAATTAAGATTTCAATACCCAAATTACATGTTACCGGTACAAATGAAATAATCCCCAAATTACTCAGAAAATGCTGTCAATTTCAACCACAAATACAAACTGTATGGCCTACAGGTACATGATAAGACAAATTTTGTAACAGATCACAGAAAAAAAAACAAATTACAGGGCCAAGGCTTATATCATGAACTAGTCATCAGATCTTCCACAGAACACTAATTGCTGTGGTGACCATCATCAGTTACATGCAAGTTTGGATATGGAGAGTAGGTCCGGGTTTTTAGTTTTGCATGTATGCACCAATTTAAAAGTTTCCTATCATGAAACTCTCAATGGCACAGGCCATCTCAAAATAAAACATGTATATAAAAAACATGGACTTGTTTGAACACACACACACCCTCCCACACACACCCCCCAAAAGTACTTGTAACGATTCAGAAGTGTTATCAGTACACATATTGGCTATTCTTTACTGACACAATGCACAATGCAAGCACTTTGAACACCCAAAAGACAGGCAGAAATCACATGACTTTATCACTCATACACGGTACGTGTCCTTTCCCTGTGGTGCCTATTCTGTTGACACTATATGTATAAGTATGTACATGTATGTACTGCTGCATATACATGTACATGTACCGGTACGCAAACACTGGTACCCAAATACCAGTTCATGTACATGTACATGTACATGACCACAAACCATGCAATATGGCAGCTGGCCCCACGCAGGACAGCATGCACTGCAGGACTGCTGAAAGTTCACCACAACACCTATTTCCCCAGTACCCCGCAGTACTACACCTAGGCTACTGTAACCATTATGTGTGACCTTAACAAAGTACAAGGTCTTGTGAGTGCCAAGTTTATACTGCTAGCTACCACAACCTGTATGAAAACAAAACCTCTTCAATGCAGTACCACATCAGATCCTGCCTGTACTGTGAAGCCTAGTGCAAAAAAAAAAAATGGTTGAATGCACGTGAACGTGATTTGGTATCACAACCGATAGCATGCTTGGTTCCCGCTACATGTACATTTATAAAATACTTGTCAAAAACTGTTCGGGAGTAAGGCCAAAGCAGCTTGCAAATACTCTCCATCTGGTGACAATGGCAACAGACAGCTTTACTTTGCACTGGATGCTAAGCAAGAAATAGCTGCCCAAAAGAGAAGATAGCACAGGTGGACGAATGCATGCAGACGGTATGCAGCAAGATGTGTCAGATGATACCTGTAGATAGATGTATCCAGTACCTGTGCATAGACTAAATACCTTCATAAATCATGTGTGTCATTATGCCCTGTGTAACCTGATTCATCATTCTCGGTGCTCTTGGGCAAAAATCAAGAAATTTCCTGAAATTTTGTGCAGATATTAAACAACCAATACATATGTACATTAATTAGGGTTAGAGGGCATAGCATCCCCAGCGGTTGTGCCGGTGCTTTCCTAGAAATTTTTTTTTTTAATCATAAAATTGTTTTTCTTGTCAGCAAATTTCACTACGGGTAAATTCAGACATGGCAAATGTTGATCTGCATTTAATTGAATTGGGGCCGAGTTTAGATAAGAAGCATAATCCAAAACATGCTCTCACTCAGACAAGGAAGTTACGCAAGCACCACCCGGCGTACCACACCAAAAAAGTGGCTCAAGTTGACCCACTGCGGTAACGCAACGTTTACGCACCTCCAGACCTGACGGAAGTTCAACGAAAAGCGCGCTGGCAGGAAAAATGCAGCCTCAGAATACCGTTCCTTCCTCCATGCATCAACGCAGCAGATAGGTTGGCTGTCAAATATACTATTCCTTGAGCAGGCTTATTCAAGATGGCACATCCATGCAGACAATGCATGTCATGGTTTACTTTGGTGTCAAAGTCAAAATACAGTTCATTGTTACAGCATGGCGCTGTAAAGCACGGAGCAAAATTGAACATCAAGTTTTGGCAAAAAGCCGAGTCAAGTCTGCGGGTCAAGTCGTTTTTAAAATGGTCTTTGTGAAATCTGGACAAGTGTTACATCGGTAAGCGCTTGCCTAAACCAACACTCCTCTCAACTTTGTCTTGAAAACAGTCTACAATGTATGCAGCAACTAGCACATGCGTAGTTATCCTGGCAAAAAAGGGTTCACATCAGAAACTTGGATTAAAAACAAAGCACTCGCAGGATATATAAAGTGGGTACGTCCCCTGCGACGTTGTGTATATGGGGACATAAACGTAACTTCTTTTGCATGGTAATTTATTCGTAGTGTAAGTTAAAAAAAATTTCACAGCCGATCAAAACACCAGAATCAGTCAACGGTATTTTTAATTAAGTCACTTCAGTATATATGCATGTGTCTCTGCCCAGTACGCTGCATTGTGATGGACTGGTAGCCTATGCATCGGGTCAAACTGAACAAACTACACCAGGAAGTAAGGTCAGTTTGTCCACATATTATTTTGCGGCTCCTTGCGGCGGGGAGGGGAGGAGATGCTTGTCTTTGGCACAACTTACACTAATCCATCGATTTTTGGGAGTCCAAGTTGCACCAACTTACATGTAGTGCCGTAACTTACGCCACCTCAGGTAGATTAGAGCGTTCAGACAGAGGGGTAACTTAATATTTTCCGATTATCCCCTACTTGACACCTGAACATACCCTGATGGTCTGTCTGCAATTTGTAATTCACCCATGTAATGATGTAGTGAGCATGTACAAGTAGCGTCAGGCCAGATGACCTTGTATACTGCTGCCTCACTCCCTAGGAAGCTCATTAAAACTCCACAGCGCAAATAAATGGTTTTCACGACAAAAACAAAACAAAACAGGAGTCTTAGCAGGATGTAGGCTAATGTGGCAGGAAGTAACAACAATGGCAATTATTTAATAGGCAAGATGGATGACAGCAACAGTATCAGTACAGTACATGTATGTGCATGTACATGTACACCACAATAAGAGCATTTATCCTGGGCTGTCAGCTCCTGAAAAGCAACGCTCCCTGTTGCTCCTCGGACTATCAATTTTACACATTTTATACAGTCCACAAGGTCAGTAAATCCTTCGCATAATGGTAGGAAAACTTAACCATGATTTCTTTTTCTTTCTTTTTTTTGTCGTCGGTACTTTGGGGTTGACTTCAGCTGACTCATGAACCATAATCCAACATAGGATTTTTCCTTTGAAATTGATACTGGCAGGATTCTGGTTGGTTTTTAGTATATTGCCAAAGGTAGGTTTTATAGAAATGTGGCACAATATACTACATTTGCACGTGAGAAAAAAATATAATTGGAATATTGCAGTATAATTTTACCTGGTTAAAGTTCAGGCTCCAATTTCTTTTGTTTTGTCTTCCAAACCAATCACATATTTTTCTAAATACACACATGTACGTGAATAGAATCATGAAACGTCACCATTAGCCCTGTACTGTATGTTAACTCACTACAGAACAAATTTTGTATGTGCAATCATGTAAAGGTAGAAACATGCACAAGTGTTTGTACATGTAAATGTACCAGCGCAGGTCTATAGATGATATATCAAACAAACTTGTCGAGCACATGACCTGTGCTGTGCACCCAAATAATTTTACAGTACCCCCCGGGGTAAAATTTAAAGGCTAATTAACAACGAAACACACTGGCTTTAAATGGGTTTCCCACCTTCACAAACGTTTATGTGTGGTAAATGAAATAAGAGTTTTACAAAATTCAACTTTCTATTCTAATTACTGAATTCAACGACATTTATTTTTCCAGCTAATGATGGGTACTGTCATGCACAGTTGAGCGGGCCTATATTTGTACAGTATCAGCACAATATAAATGTTCCCTTATTCTTACAGATGGGTCAATAGGGAGACATTTTGTGGTATATTTTTCGACCTTAGGGAGACATCGGTCATTAGGGGGACATTTCAATGTCTCCCTAATGCCCAAGCTACCAGAAGGAAGCCGAATTTTACCGTCCAAATTTCGAGAGATGATAGATTAGGATTAGGGTTCAGATCAGATTAGGGAATATTTAATTATGGGACAGTAAAGTTTGTGCACATTCTTATGGGAATGTCTCCCAAGTGACCCATTTTCGGTAAACAGTATTATTATTGTTATTAAATGTGGGAAAACTGTGAGAACAAATTGTAATATTAAGACAGTGACACAATGTAAAAGTGGAAGTTAAGCATGCTTTGTAAATTTGTTCAAAACGAACAAAAAAATGACTCAACGAATGGCCAACAAGCCAACAGACTGTTAAAAATGAACACAGACATCGCTCCGGAATGGACAGACCAGGGTGACTGACAAACAACAAAGGTCAAGGACAACGGCATCATACTGAGAATGAATGAATACTGCAAGGTACAATGGCACAAAGTAGCCAGTCACGATCCTAAAACTGTCACTGCTTCTCACTGTCTCTTCTCTACATGTACCGGTACATGTAATGCGCAGATGGGCAGATGGGTGTTGGTTGGCAGCTGTCTGAGGCACCCCTTGTATGTCATTGACTGGTGTTAATCGGAGTGCCTCTTCGGGAAAGCAGTGCTATGCATTGGTCAGATTTTACCATCATTAAAAGATGACATAGACCAACAGATTGAGAAAAATGAGGATTGTAGGCTGAACAGTGAGTGACTAACATACCGGTACATGTATATGGTTCCTGAAACCCACTTTAAATTTGCCAACAGAGGATTACATAAATTATATGGGTACACATGTACACAGTATGCTGTAATCTGTAGGTTCTATTCACCTATGCATCACATTTGGTATTGATTATAAATGTACCAGTGCATGTACATGTAATACATGAGACATTGCTGTCTAGACAAGAAGTCATTGACAATTAGTATTGTTCTTAAATTCCAGGGTAGGAACTTTGCAGAAGCATCAGAGGCAACTGCCTTGATGCCCCAGGTCTTGCCTTAATGCTCACTGAAATGTCCCCAAGGACAAGTTGATTTTGTGCCCTTTGCAAATGAGAAATTGCCTTGCCCTTTCAAGAACAAGGTTCCTGCCCTGAAAATCCAAGTATTAAAGCCAAATTTCAAACCGGACTGTCATATGTATGGCATTGTAAAAAATGTCACAATGATAACGTCGGCGCAAACGGACAGCTGTTCTGGCCAAACTTTCAACACCTCTCAAGTGTGGCTATCACCCAAAGCTGCATCACCAATATCGATCTCGACAAACAATGTCAACAATGAAAAATCAATTGACGATCTACTAAAACACATGATGATGGAATGCCAGAAAGTGCCACTGACATTTGTGAAACAATTTCTCTTCATGTACAGTGGAATGCCGCTATACTGAACACCGCTCTACCGAACATTCGGCTGTACCGAACATCGTCCTTGGCTCCCAATAATTTGTGCACAAAACCTATCCAACACTATGCAGTTGCCATTTGTAATTCCCGAACGTCAACTTGATGAACAGTCGATTTTTATGTAGGAGAGTGACAAGTGGCCACTAGTTGTTGAAGAGTTAATTGTAAATAACTAGCGGAGAAACTGGGTACATTGGTCCACACATGTTCAAAGTCGTCTTCTAATGATGGTCAGGGCAGGCACGGTTAATCTGCCAATGGAATTGAATGGACACTGGTTTTGCGACTCCGCGTGATCGATCGGGTGCCGAAGAAAACCGCATGCGCATTGTGGCATTGCACCAACATTAGTCTAAAGAGGGCGCTGCTGATACACAAGCTACCGAGATTCGCCACGGCATGCATCAGAGATAGATCCTGAGTGGTAGCTTCGCGACTTTTAGGATAAACTTGAAATCAATTTTGTAACTTAGGATTTAATAAAGAAAAAAAAATAATTAACAGATACATTTTTAGAAATCATAAACGTGAATGCATTGGCAAAACATCACGAAAACAGTGAACCATGGTATCACAAGAGGGTGCACTTCAGTTAGACAAGAGAGGGCGCTACTCAACATGGCAACGAAACGTTCGGCAGTAAATTTTGCTATACCAAACGACCGCTGTACCGAACATTCAGCGTGGAGCCCGGCATGTTTGTTACGGGAGCGTTCTACTGTACTTGCCCACAGTTCAGTTTCAATGACTTTTTGGGTGGTCTTTGCTTTAAATGTTTTCCACTTATTACACAGCATCCAACAGAAATCTCCAAATTTTCAAGCAAAAATGAACTTGTAATCAATATCACATATGGTAATTTGACATACCGCTAAGCTGCTTTTTGCCCAACACATTACGTATGTATGTATTCTACTTGACAATTCAATAAAATATGGCCTAGTATAAACATGGTTCATCATTGAAACCTTGTGATCAATACAATGCATTTTCACAATCCTCTCGCTGTATTTGTCACACAATGAAACAAAAGACAAACATTTATCCCTCCGCAACAAAAACACAGAAGCTGCCCAAATAATCAGGCGTTTTCCCCCCAAACAAGCAAGTTTCCCAATCCTGAGCGCATCTTACAACTTGACAATTTCCCACTACAAACAGCACCTCTGTACACAACAAAGTCCATCTGAGTTCCAGCTAGCGAACCATGTAAATGGCCCCTCTTGAGGCCACTTACTTTCTCAATGCAGAGCACAATCAAAATCTTCTTTTCCTCTCTCGTGAATTGCTCAGGATTACAGCCTAAGCTTGTAGAACATTCTTCCATCGGGCCCAATGATGACCGACAGCTGGAACCAACACAACTACTACATGTACTTTTAATTTTCCCAACTCCATGTTTGAACAGGGTCTCAAACCCTAGTATTTGACCCACATCAGTTACATGTACCAGGATATCCTTGTGCATTATGTTCACCCCTGACATATCAGTATATTATTTCACAGCGTACAACTACACTCACCCACAACCGTTTTTTAGCTTAGCAAATGCCTTACCGTTTTCACTTGTGACTGGTACATTGGGGTTTTGGCCCTGGGCAGTAGGGTCTTTGTCTTCACGTAAATTCTTCTCCTTCTCTTCCTGGTCCATGTTTAAAGACCTGTAAGTAATAACAGTAAAACAAAAGGCTTGCATCAAGAAAAATGACACAAACATTATTATCACCTCCCAGTACATGTAGGAACACATGCAAGCACTCGAGGTGTAGGAAT
>NW_019091484.1:214185-227157 GCF_001949145.1 Acanthaster planci | reverse complement strand
TGCATTTTGGCATCTATCAATGCACACCATCTTTTTTCCAGAAATTACCCAACACTAAACAAAAATGAATCTTGTTTACATGCTGCAACCCGTTTAAAGAAGTTTCTTTACCAGCATGGCAGGATCCCGTAGGACCTTCAAGATATCTATGCCCCTTACATGCTAAAAGAATCATTTGCATATAGTACACAAACTGCGTTGGCTATCGAAACACTATGTACATAAATGCAACTTCTAAATACTGCATGAAAATAACTCCCTCTTTAAAACAAATGGGATAAATTTGAGCTTTCTCTGCAAACTTAAACTTTCATAAACTGCTGTGAAATTATAAGTAAACATAAGAAGGGCCTTCAAATAATATCAACACTTTAGTCAACATGCATGTATCAGGTACACCAAAAGTACCGGTACTCACAATTTAAGGCACCTTTCCATGCATGTACATCTGTACATGTATGTACGTTTTTTGGGTGCATTGCATATATGATGCATTCTTACTGCGTATATGATGCATTCTTGCATTTCACTTTCACGGAGCACAAAAATCGACTCCATTAACATAACCCACATGTGCATTGCGTTCGGCCGTCAAAATCGCCCCGAAAGCAATTTTAACGGATACGCAATGCTTGGCGCAAGTGTTAACACACATACGGAAAGGCGTCTTTACTTGTCTCAACGTGTAGCACACTTACAGAAATCTACGATCTCTTTACGTCATATCGTGCATTTTCTAGATTTAAGCTACCAGTACATGTATTTAGTGATGCTTCAGACACAACTTATCTGGAGCTCAAAACTTGTCTATAGATGTTGGCAACCTCTGTACTACTGCCATATTGCAGCTTCAGTACTTGGTGAATATACCATATATAGAATTAATTTTGGATTTCTTTTTTTTGGGGGGGGCCCTGCCCAATGTGTATTGTAAC
Source organism: Acanthaster planci (assembly GCF_001949145.1). The sequence goes on along the minus strand of NW_019091484.1, from coordinate 226,222 downwards.
ACTGCATACTCAGTGTATGGCCCTGAAGGCTTGTGAAAAACCACAAGTGTACTCGGGGTGGGACTCGAACCCACAAACCTCCTGCAATAGTATGCAGGAAGTCGTGGATTTGAATCCCATCTGAGTACACTTGAGGTTTTTCCCCAACCTTCAGGGGCATACACTGAGTATACAGTGTTACAGGTATAATACACGTCGGGGGTGGAAGGGGTGGAAATCCAAAAATAGTTCAATCTCCCCGGCGCGAATCCATCCTTTGAAACAGGTATTTAGAATTGTCAAGCAAATCTGCATGTACCAATCTACAATCAGATCCCATCCTGTTTGTTTACTTTTATAACTATGCCTTCCTAAAATACTCTTCTCCCACACTGTATGCAGTGTACGGAGTGGAAGTCAATTGTTCGGGTCAAGATTACTGAGGTTTTCATTATTTTATCTTACAACCCCTTTGTAACCCCTTTATACACATGTTAATCTAGTTTGCGAGCAGTAGCAGAATTATTCAGCTACCAAAGGTGACCTCTGGGCATCTTCACGCTGCACAACCAGCATGCCTGCTGAACACCAAAGTTCAAACTCCACTATTATTTAAAGTACTTTCACGATTTTTAGATCTTTCCGGGGCTGGTTTAGGTTTTAAAACCTTTTTTTGCCATTTGTGGTATGCACTCAAACTCAGTTCAAGTCCTGGACAAAATTTCAGTGGCCAATGCACTATTAGGAATCTATCTTACCATAAATGAACAGATTTTATGAAGTCTTAATTAATGCTGTTCAGGTTATAAACCAAAGACCAAGAGGGAGAGAGATGCCCTCCAAATCTTGTTATCAACTTCAGGTCTGGATTTGACTCTTTGAAAATAATGTTCTGAAGTTCCAAGCAATGCCCACATACATGTAAATGGCACAATTTAACGTAGCAGGCTTACACATGTACACGAAATAAAGAATAGACAACAGATGTACATGTATCCCAAGTGTGAACACCAGAGAAGAGGATTTTATGAAATACATGTACAGACAGTATTGTTTTATTGTTTTAAATCCTAGTGATCGGGTGTGTAGTGCCCTCTAGTGGTCATGCATAAGGGCAACTACAATACAGAATTATTGGTAAGTGCTTACCTGAAGCTCCCATAGACAATGAGCAAGATGGAAATGACGAACGTCGACACTCGTGATGAGTCCACCATTGAGTAAGCCCTGTTGCAGGCAAAAGGAACAAGCAAATTTCTTAAAAGTCATACAGCAACAGATGACTTTTAACGGAGTGATTACATGACCAGAAACACAAGCTATTACCAACATCCGAGGACCAAACATACGTGTAACTGTAAAAGGTATCTTTTGTGTACTGGATACAAGTACATCTCAAGAATTCTGTGTGGTTCTTCCAGGTTCTATCAGATCCCCAGTGATTCTTAAAGTTGGCTTCATTTTTTTATAAACTTTTTTTTTTCATTTTAAACATTCTGCTAAGACGAAGCATCCTACACTTTTATATGCCTGGACATCCAATATCTGCTGCTTTCATCAGCATGATCAAAGGTTGAGCTATAGATTACACACTCCCCTGAGAACGCTCAGCTGCAGAGACCAGAGCTTGAATAAGAAGAAAAATGAAGTGGCGTTCTGCAACTGGCAGACAAAGCCACTGGAGCCTAGGCTTTAATTGTATCCTGCTCTGTATTTTAAAAGTAAGATAATGGCATCCTATGAACAGGCTAAAACCTTATGGATAGCAGGACAGAGTTCAGACAAAAAAAATCCCTTTTTCACTAAATGTCATAAACCGCACCTGTTATCTAGTGTAATCCCAAGTTAGATTTCTCTTGCATATCTTTGACCTGTGATAAGATTTATGCTCTCAAAACACGCTTCCTAAAATACACGTACTGGTACGTCAACAACCATCTACATGTACATTGAACACACAATTAATCATTAACACTGGTCAGTTTTTAGGGGTCATTATGAAAGTTAGTAAAAATATAAACAAATCTAATTGAAAGTTTTCCCTAACTAATTTAACAGTCTTGCTCACAGCAGCATGGCAAGTGCGTGTACCGGTTACATGCAGGTGTCGTACCAAAATTACATGAATGTGACACATGACATTGAACTCAATCTTAAATTTGGTTTCTGTTTGAGGTTTTGCACAAAAGGAACACAAACCGAACCTTGCTTTATTTTTTACAATTCCCCAACTTGAGTACATGTACCCAGCTGCTGAATGTCCTGATCAGGAAATTCTGTCTTCAGTCAAAAAGAAAGTTCCACAAAAAGATAAATCCACAACTACACTGTACGTCGTACAAAAGGAGACTTCGTGAGGGTAAGCATGTCATGTATCTAAATGAACTTGGTACCGGTATGCTGCATACCGGCAGTGAAAGTTAGAGGCAAGAAAATTACTGGCAGGAAAATTACTTCCAGAATTTCCATGGCAACAGGAACTGGCAATTTTCCCCCCTGGACTGGAAATCCTGAGTTAAAAAAATTGTTGTATAATATCCTCTGTTCAGCTGCAACACACACACACACATGCACAATGTGTATTGTCGTAATACAAGATGACTCCAGTGATTTTGATGTCTGTAAATGTATAAATAGATTGTTTTGTAATGCCTATTTAATTCAGCCGTATGGCTGTGAAAAGGCGAAACGTAATAAACCATGGTAATAACAAAATCAGACTGTTTCATCTATGTTTGGCATCTCAACATACACATGCACATGTACAATCAAAGAATTACAAAAGATGTTCACTACATGTACAATGTACATTGTATTTCCATGTACTCTATTTGCAGTAAACATACATGTACAGTGTACTTGAGTATCTTTTAAATTTCTTCTGGAAAATAACTAGATCTTTCACTTTTTTGCTTTTGATGATTAGAGTGCAGATTTCTATGTAGGAAACACAGCTACGATAAACGATGTGTCATAACTGCAAACAGCTCAGTACTGAAAGGATAATGCACATGTACATCCCCTTCACAGAGTTCAGCTGTGTAGCAACTCCTTCAACACCGCAATGGATAATGAGTAACCTCAGCATGCAGTTCAAGATTTTTAATGGTCACACCATTACACTCGATGGGTAATTATCATGTACATGTATGCGCTGCGAGGGCTAAAAGTTCAATTTGTTTGGACTCACTTCAGAAATTATATGGTGTGAGATTCGTTCACCCAATTTAAATATGAAGTGTCAACCATAAACCAAAATATACAAGTACATGTGTGCTCTGAATGCAGAGACCTGAACTTCTCTCGGGATACATGTACAGGGCATAATTTTGATGTGGATTTTTGCATAGCAGTTATTGCTATGCAATATTTATATTGCATAGTATTTTGCTACACATGCATAGAATTTTTTGTGAAAGTTGCACCTGTGCTTAATTAAGAAATCTAATTTTGTTTCACGGCTGTTTACTCAACATCAAGCTTTAACACAGTAACTGATTAAAACAACCTGCGCAGAAGTATTTCAGGGTATGCACAAAATTAATGAGCTCGTCGCATGGATTTCCCAGCTAGTTTTGGGGTATTTATCACGATTCCCCGCACTGCGCACGTGGTCTTGAGTGCCGTACGCATACATGTATCTACCTTCGCTGATTTCCAGGCTAGTGTTAGCATAACATAATTCGCGTACAGGCAGTTTCCAAGCTAGCCAGGCCAAGGGTGGTGCCGGATTTACGTATTAATATGTGCTGTATGTCTCCTTCGGCCTGTGCGGCAGGAACCAGATACGTGTAGATATTACGTGTGCAGAATGACCACTGGCGGTACGGCTTAGGCGTATCCATACCTGTTTGGTGTTCCTAACATTTGCACCACGGAGGACAGCAGCTGTGGCCTTGTACTTAGTAAAATAGTAACTGTCGCTGTCAGCATCATTTTTCTCATTAAGAGAGGAAACTTTTACAAACTGAAACTGCATTGTTATTGGTACTTTCTGTTTCTGTCTTGCATTTCCAAGATCTGACGGGTTGATTTCAAGCAATTTATGTGTCACAATTTAACACGATCCAGTCAAGATCAAGAAAATGCATCGCAAGCGGTGAGTTAATGCATCGCAAACTGCCATGTGATACCAGAAAATTTATGCCCTGATGTATCTCATGGAGCGCAACTAACCACACACTAATTGGTCCAAACAGCATAGACTTGTATTTTTTTTTAAATCTAAGGCAGAATGTGTAGGACCAACTGTTACGGAAAGAGGCAGCGTTTGCTTTCTTGCGCCAGCTAATTTTCTTTATGTCACCTCATATGTGACCCACTCTGCGAAAAGGAGTCTTAAATCGCCAGGGCCACTTTGGAGTAAAAAGTCCTTTAGAATAATTTTGCACAATGTAAATCATTAGGAACCCACAGCATTTTTAACCATGGAGTATCCCCTTTCATCAGGATGCCAAACTGAGTGATACCGGTACATCAAAAGAAAAAGCTTTATTTTGATCTTTCAAATACAAACGAAAACTCAAAACGGGGCTCTGGCAACTTAAGACTCCTTTTCCCAAAGTGGGTCACACATGTTCTGTGCAGGAATGCTTTTGCAGTGCAATCAGAGCAAGGACACTCCTTTGGTGGAAACTTCTATACATGACGACAGGTTCACACGCTCTTGGCACTGGCTGCGCTGAGCCTCCGTAACAAATTTCTGGTGGAATGGACAGTCGCTGTGTCTATGCCGGGCGGCCAGATGAAATGATTCCCACCAAGCTGATCCTTCTTTTTGCAAGAGACAGGATGTTGCAAGTTGGGGTGAATACATGTACTTACATCCTAGACAACATTTTTTAATGATCAACGGAGTCCAGATGTAATAGCTAGTATGCATACCTCTTTGGTAAAGTGAAATGAGTTACACAGGCAATAATTTCAGTTGAACTTATGGAACAGAAGTACCGGGTACCTGATTATAGCTCTTCAGTTTCGATCCCATGAAGCTTAGTTTTTCAATGTGATCCATCAATGTGTTTTTACATTTTTATGTTGCCGACTGCTGGTCCAGTACCACTGCTTGTTCCATTACAAACTCTCTACAGCGGGGACAGTTTGGACATGTATTCAAGTGCTCAACAACTGTTCCCTTGCTTCATCATTTTTAAACTCAAAGAAACAACAGTAAAGAGGAGAAAATATCAAATGGGCAGCCAAATTTTTGAGAATAAATGGATCATGAACTAACCATTTCAATGAGGCCCCACCGAAGTAACATATCTTAATCACATTCATAACGTACATGTATATGGGTTATTCCACGAAGTTCGGGCACAGATTATGATGGCATCCCTTGTTACATCAGTGAAAATAAACATCTTTTTCCCTGCATGTGGATTCTAAATTGACATTGTTCTAAATCTTGCTAGGTTCTTGTAGTGGTGTGCTTCATCTTTGTTGAAGAATATGACTTAATCTGTTGTAATGTGAAAATAAAAGGCAATAAAAGTTACCGATATAACAAGGGACGCTGTCGCAAACTGTGCCCGAACTTCATGGAATGACCCATATGCACGTGTATGCTTGATCAAACACAATACATAATTATACATGTATATGTTAAAGTCGAGAGCTTTCTGCGTTGCGGAAAATCTGCAAAAATCGCGGATTTGGGGGTAGAAAGCGGAAAAGGCAATTCTCGGTTACAAAAATAAATAAATAAAACAAATAAATATTTTTGATCGTTTCTGCACAATTAATCAAATAAATATGAAGTGATATCCAGTGATATCTGATAATACAATCCTCTAGGCCAACCTGTAGTGCATAGCAAGCTTCTAATGGTTAAGTGTGATCTGCCCCAACAGAAAAGAATAAAAGAGAAGTCAAAAATCCTTTGGACCTGTTTTTTGTAAATTTTGCAAGCTATGGTAGTTACACTGATGCCTTGATTTGTTCTTTATTAATTTACTACTGTACATGTGGAATGTTCAGGTATTACGCACATGTATATGAAAACTAAGGTTATGGTGCAAAGGTCCTTAGCTCTTGCCCCAACAACTCACTGAATGTACTGCATAGGAAGTGTTGAGCTCATCCTCAAGATTAAATTATGACTTGGAAGGCAGAGTTGTGCTTCCTAAAGAGTGAGCCAGCACCATGAGGCAAGCGCACTCTGTGAGCTCAACAACATCAACAATGGCTGACCAGCCACAGCAGATATCATTGCCCGCGTACATCCTAACTGTTTGGCCAAAGTGGGAGCCATTGTTGCCAGAGTCACGCATGAGCGATCAATACACTAAATAAATCCTTGTGGTAGGCAGTGCACACACACACACACACACACACCACATGCCTGCCAAAATCCTTTGTTTGGGAGGATAACAATGAAAGGCTCCCGCAGTACATGTACCAGTATGCTTACATTGTGATCCATGCACAGATGTGATGACCCACTCTACGAAAATGACTCACACATCACCAGAGCCATCTGTGAGTTAAAGGTCTTTGAAAGAATGTTGCACAGTGTTTTTAAAAGCAATTGGAATCCTCAACATCATACCAAGCTCACTTCCACATCAAAATAAAGAGCTCAAATTCCTAATGTTATTTACAAAGTAAAACTCTGAAGTGGCTTCGCTGACTCTACGCTCCTTTTTGCACAGCTGGTCTGTGATCTGCAGCGGGGAAATGAATCGCAAGTTGGCAGAGCTGCTTCAGTAGCAGACTCTAAGGAAGCTTGCACCATTGAAATCAATGAGAATCGTTTTCATTTTTCACCCACACAATGTCCACTTCCATCAGGGTGCCTAGAGGATTGTATTATCAAAGCAAAGAGCTACGTACACGTAAGCTTGACTTTCTAATGCAAACTAAAAAACCCAGAAAATATGGCCTTGTTGCATTTTCACAGAATGGGTGAGTCAGGGTGGCAAGCTCAACTTTATGTGACCCATGTGCATCTCACTAAAAAAAGAGAGAGACTGAAATAAACTCACGTAATGTAATACATTTTTGTCACAAGGATAATTTCCATGCAACAGTAGTTAAATTTTAAAAAGGGAAAGAATTTCTCCATGTATTTTCATAATCACTTCATCTCCTGAACATTTACAATCGTATTTCCAGGCTGAGTCACGAAGCGGTACAGTTCTTTGTCCAAATTTGAAAGATGTTGTTCATATTCTTCTACACAGGAAAGAGACTTTTGTCTGCATAAAAAAATTATGTTGCAGTGCAAATAGATTATTTATGAGTTTCTGTTTTAAATTTTCCAAATTCATATCTCGAAAAATCTTTTTGAAAATTCATTTTGCTCAATAACTCAATGTGGATATTATCTGCACACAGGTGCTACTTCGTACATTGCTTCAGCATAAATTAAAACTTTTCTATAACTGGAATTCTAACAATACGGCACAAAAATTATATGCCATCCACCATTACTACATATAAGGTTTATGCAAGCTACTGTCAAACAGTACATGTTCAGGGTCATGCTACATGTAATTACCGTCAGCAAGCGTCAAGGTTCATCAACAAATAATTCAAGCATTTTTGTGCAAAAATTGATGAGACACCCCTTTATCATATTCAACGCATCACATTTACCTAAAATGACATTTGAGTGTGGAAATTTGGGCCACAAAGTCGGCCCTACTTGTGCAGCCCGACCGGCCACCATCTTGTTTTTGCATGGATGACAAATAAATGAAAATAGCCGCCCCACTGATTGCGGAAAACGTTCAATAATTTGCCATTTTCCTTACACAATGGCAGATATTAGAGCCCCTTTAAGTAATATTGTAAAACCACTTTTGAATCTTCATAGGGTATTTTCGCTTTATTATTGATGCTAATTGTGTTGACGCTTGTTGACGCTAAATAGCATGACCGCATGTTGATTCGGCAGTTTAGGGTGCCTATCATTGAGGTCTGTTGCAGAACCTTGACTGTTGAGAAAAAAGTTTCATCGCGATGTCGTGAAAATACCTTAAGTTTTTCGAACTTTTCCCTCATTTTCAAAGGGGGATTTGAACCTTTATGTACCATAAATAAGAAATGACACGTTAAAAAAGGGAATCTCCATTGTTCAAAAAGCTAAATAAGCTTGACTTTTGAGATAATGTTGCGAAAATATAAAAATAGGCTCCTACATGACATGCATGCGCATGATTGTACAGCGTAGGCCTGATTATGACACGCAGCGGCGCACAGCAATTCAAATGTCTAGAAGAGGGCTCTGAAAATGATTGTAAAACATAATTTATAACGCGTGGACGTTGTAAAATGAAATTTGGGTAAGTGGTTTGTATATTTGCATTTAAATTTTAGTAGGGCCTAGGCCTAATTGTGTATCGTTGTCATTGATAATAGAAAAATATATCGGTATGTAAATCATTTTATTACATGCACTTGCCTGAGTGAGCATCAATTGGGTTCATGTGAGGTGGCCATCTTGATTTTAATGGCCATTTTTAATGAAGGCCAAATCTATTCATCATTATAAGCTAATGTTAGAGCTTTCTGCCTTTTTTTAAGGGTACATGTACACTTTAAAATTTGGTAATCGTTTTGAAATGTGAAGGCCATGTTGAATTAAAATTGGGCATCATCTTGCATTTTGATGGCCATTTTAAACCTTGAGGGCCATTTTAAACCCTGAAGGGCATTTTTAACACTTTTTTTAAGTCTCATTTATTCATATTTTAGAGTGTCTTGCAATTTGTTAAGTTTCACTTCGGTTTGCCACTGTAAAATGAAACTTTACGATGGGGTGGCCATTTTGAATAATGGCGGCCATTTTTGTTTGTCTTGCAGCCATTTCTGAATGTGACGGCCATTTCAGTTGACATAAAATACATGTTCCATCAACTGCTGATGTTGTTTACAATCATTGGATGACCTTTAAATAACCATTCCTGGAGGGTTTTCCCGAGGGCCTATATCTTTATACACTACTAATACATAGTGCATTTATTAATGGTCATAATTATTAGCATTGAAATACCACATCCTGTACACAGACTGTTAAATGTTACAAATCATGTGATAAGTTCAGTTCCGATAACCCAACACACCTGCGAGACCCATCATTTTCTTTCAAATTTGGAGCCCATTCAGATGATATGAAAATAAAATGGCCCATGTATTGTTTAAAATTTCATGAACCTGCCTAATTTATCATTAAGTGACATTTTCTCACAATTTTCGATTTTAAATTTCCAAAAAATAGGGTCAACACAATGAACAGTGTTGCCTCCATTTTTTTTGGGGGGGGGGACTTACCAGTTTTGCAAGATTCAAATGTCAAAAACTGGGGGGTCCCCAAATATACAATCATTGTTGGTTACTCAATCCTGTAGGATTTAAATATCCAACATTACTTTCCATTTTTGACAATTTTACAGAGGCATATTTCAAAGAAAACGTAGGTAATCACCTAATGTTGTGCAAACAAAAAAAGGCACTCATGGCATCACAAACGACTGACTGCACAGCACCGACAAATGAACACACAGACCCTTCAGTCACTCGGCAGTAGGCCTCGTAGCAAAAAGTGAAAGAAAAAGAACGGCGACTGGACGAAATTAAACTCACCAATCATAGGACTCTGAAGCCATCTTGATGGCAGTATCAGTCCTCCTCTCAGAAAGGGGTATTCCTTATTTACATATGGCCTGTAAAATGTTGATCATAGCATCGTTCCGGTGCAGGTCAAACTTGTGTACACACACAGGACCCTAAGTTTTTTAACAGTGAAATGTCGGCCCAGTTTGCAGCGACGGTCACGAAAAATAGTACAACCCTGGGAAAACACTCGGCAGAAACTGCTTCAAATTCCACAATTCATGATGAAATGGTCGAGCAGGTACATGTTAAACAGTTTCCTAAACCCCAATGGGCATCCATCAGTCGAATTTGCAGCAACATTGAAGACCTTCGGTGTCGAGAACTGAGGTAAAAATTGTTGTTTTGCTATCCAAAAGCTAAACACATTTGTAAATTGTGCAGCGATTTGGTATATGGCCACTGACCTTGCATACAGTCGACAGCGCACTTCTAATGGCGCATAATCATACACTGGTCCCGAATAGATGAACATTGTGAATTCTTGACGTATGAAGGAAACCAGTGAATTCTGTGTTATTATTTCTAAGCTGGTACTCTGCTTCGCGTACAACCAGCAAGAGGGCCTTTGTTGAAAGCCAATCAATCAATATTAAAGGTAAATGAAAATGTTGAGAGAGGGCGCACTTCAGATTTTTATTTGCATCATTACCAATAATCAAGATGACAAAATGCACTGTTTACAGACGTACTTCGTCAAGAAACTGGAACCCTTTTCCGAAAGCAAAATAAATTTTCTTTAGGATGTTTAATGAAAGACTTTATGCCAAAGTTGATGAGCCATCTCAATCATCTTTTTCCAAATCTTGGCTCCGTAATCCGTCTTGTCTATGACATAATAATCTTGAGCCCCTACACTCGATTTCATATATTAACAATTATTGCAACCCTTTAAATTCTGGCCTCATCGGACAAGAAATTTGCTGGGGAAAATCGAGTTCCAAGTCTAAGCTTGGAGGACTTAACTAACCGTCCCTACCTGGTTCCGTGGGTTTTACCCATAATATTCCTCCGAGGTTTTCTTCCCACCTCTACAATTGTAACTACTTCTTGTTGTCTCTTCTCAACTTTTTTTCAGGCTTAAGAGTTACAATGCCTGGGATGTTTTTATGTCATTAGAAAAAAAATGTAATAGAAATTATTAGTAATAAAGAACGGCAATTTTTTCAGACCATCTCAAAGATGGAAGCCAGATTCCACCGCCCATCTGAGAACTCGGCTATCCTACGCCCGAGCTTTTTGGAAACTGGCATGTAGATCCCGGTGGGTATACCTGTGAAGTTTCAAGTCAATCTGACCATGGAGGAATAAGAACAGGGAGCAGTGTTTGAGCTCTCGAGGCCGGCCTTGGCCTCGAGGCCGGCTTTTCAAAGCCTTCGCCTGGGCCTCGCTACGCAATAACTCGTCTTGGCCTCAGCACCCTCTGGACAAGAAGAATCAGTCGAGGCCGGTTCGAGGCCGCCCGTTTTGAGTCAGTTTCTCAGCTTTCACTTTCCTTCCAATTCTTATTCTGACAGAGTACTTGCGATGTGCATGCGCTGTGGGCGTAGATTATTTTTGTGTAAACACGGGGTACGGAACCTAGACTCCCCAATGACGCGATGCAGCTAAATAGATTTTTTATCCCCAGGGAACATATTTAATTTGATTGATTGTTGCTTGAAAAGGATAGCTTTTCTGTTGCGTGAATTAGGCTCTACATGTATTGGAATTATTCCTAGTTCCTGATTTTCCCTAGTTCTGGATCGCTTGAAATAAAAGCCTACCTCTTTTGTGTTGTTCTTCAGTTCTACATTCCTATTTTGTACTACATTTTGTTCTCTGAAAATGTCTACAAAACAATTTTTGGCCGGATTTCCGATTCGCACTTCGACATTTCTGAACGGTTTGTCAAAACTCACGGGAGCCAAACAAATTACACATAGTGAACTATTACATAGTTCACTCGCTAAAAAGTGTGATTCCAAATACTATTGTCATATTCAACAGTCAATTATAATGACTTTTAGAGTTTCCATTTGTTTAAAATTGGCCAAAGCCTGAACGCAGTTTTCCACTATAGTATCGGATCGCGCATTATCTGCACGCAAACACGTTGTGAACACAACTACACAGACGTAACAGAAATGATGTGACGTAACGTGTTCGTCAACTGTGCGGTGCATGAAGGGCATAGCGTTCTCCACTGGACGGCAAAAGAAACTCGTCACTTCTGTCAAAGGCCACACATAAAAATTCACCCCATAAAAATTCACACACAAAAGGACTCTTCACCAAGCAAAAATGACCCACGAATGGACAACATTTTAAACAACCAATGACAAAGTGAACACCCGTTTTGTCAAAATGATGTGCATGAGTGGTTTCTGTATAGGGATGTTATCCTTACTGACTATGCATACACATTATTGAAAAGTAATGATTGTGGCTTCTTTATTTC
>NW_019091484.1:184529-213924 GCF_001949145.1 Acanthaster planci | reverse complement strand
TATTGCAGCATACCTGTGTACAAAAATGGTTTATTTCTATGAGGTGAATTTTTAAGTGTGGCCTTTGACAGAAGTGGCAAGTTTCTTTTGCTGTCCAGTTTAGTATTGCTGATAGCTCACTGCACAGCTGAAAATCTCAGTCAAAATTTACGCAATGTCTACCTTTTAATTCATTGGAACTTTTATTTATGAAATAATTTTCTCTAAATTAAGAAATTCTTTATTAGAAAATCATCTTGTTCCTTCATTCTGGATGCAAACTGGATTTCTTGCATGGTTACTTTTTATTCGTGAAGAAGTTTTTGTCACCATCTGGAACTGGGAAAAACTGATTCAGAACTAGGAAGTGTCCTCGTCACTTTCGTTGGTCCTGTAAGTCCAAATTAAAAGATAGGATTTAAAATAAATCTCCAACACACAAGGCGGACTACTGATCAGATTTCACCGGAATCTGAGGGTTTTTATGGCTGCAATCTGACTGAATAATTTTCGTATCCCCAACTATAAAAACGACCGATAATCATTATTGGAAGCACTCCTAATGTTTCTTTCATTTCTTAATGAAAAAAATGGTTACATTCACTAACAAAGTTATTTGGTTGCAGGACTTTCTGGCAACTTCGTGAACTTCAAACTATCTTACTTGATTTTGTTTTGGGACTAGCCTGCATTTAAGCCTTATCCTCTTGCGATCTTGCTTTTATAATTGAAAATATTGAGGAATTAGTTTGTGGGGAATTGTATGTATTAAGAGCAATTACAGTTTGATTTTTTTCTTTTTGTGATAGTGGGGGACTCCGTACTCTTACTTTGTTGAACGAAAGATAAAAATTGAACTTTGCAACACCTACCAAACAAGAGGTAATTACGCCCATTCTAATTTGTTTGCCAGGTTGTTAGCAATGTTAAACTGAAAGTACGTGTAACTACTCAATAAAACACAGCACCCGGTTATTTTTCATTGACAAAATAGTTGGGGATATTGTCGCATCATAAGCAACAGTTTTTTTGTGGATGTAGATGAATCTTGTGTGCCAGCCAAGTTTAATGTAGTTATGTTATACGTGTATGAGTTTAATAACTGGCCTTGGCCTTGGAGACTGTGGCCTCGGCCTTGAATGGCAGTTACTCGGTCTTGGTTTTGGAAACCCCGGACTCGGACTCGAAGGTTGTAGACGAGACTCCAACACTGACACGGAGTATCCCCTCATCTTTAAGTGTTTTATGAAATTAAACTGAAGAGGGAAACTAGGCTAATTTTTTTTTTGGGGGGGAGACTGAGAAAATCGTTTAAAATACTGATAGACCTATCACCGTCGCAACCGCAGTCACAGTCTCTGCAGCTCCAACTCATTACTTTATCGTGCCATACTATCTCATCGCACCACCCAAACCGTCACGCATCACTTTGTTTCATTTAAGATTTCCTATGCGTCCAAAAAAGATTGGAAGAAAGGTACCGACTGCATCCCGTCTCCTTCTGCCACTTATTGGCTAACCGTGGACTACAGCTTCATTTCTTGATCCCGTCGACGTAAAGTTCACTGACGAATATATTGCATCCGGGTGAAAGTTTACAGGCCTGTCAAACTCTACGAAGAGTTATACCCGCCGCCCCCTTCGTTCCAACTATTGCCGAATTTATCATGATTCAACAATTGCATTTCAGTTTTAACAGTAAGATCAAACCGAGACGTTTTTCTACGGAGAATTTGAACTGACCAAGTCCGCGTCTGACTTTCAATCAACTAGTCGGTGGGAAGGAAGGCATTTTGCAATTTCTGGACAAACAAAAATTTTGCCATTTGAGTGAAAAGCAAAAGAATTAATACGCTGTTTTCATCAGACACTGTTAAGTCAAGGATTTGCTGAGTCGGTCAACACCTTAGAAATTAGGAAAAGAATCTATAATTGATCTGTAACAGTTAGTTGCATGAAAACAGCGTGTGGCCTTGCAGGCTTTGTGGGTTTGTGGCCAGTTATAGGTTGAAGATAATCCAGCAGCTGGTATATGCTGGTCTTGGGCAAGTCACCTGACCCCTATTTACCTCTCTACACTGTCACATGTATTTCGTAAGCGGATCCTTAATTACAGCTCAAAGGGGGCATCCCCCATCCAAACAAGGTGGGGCGATTTTGTTGCAGTTTAATCTATTTATTTCTTGATTGAAATACAAAAGAGAAACGGGCGAATTTCGAGGGACTAATTGTCTTCCCTCCAAAAGTGCGTGAAGTGGGCCCCAAGAATTCAGCCTAACTTGAGCAAGTAAGCAACTACATCTGTGCAATGTTTCAAGCTAGGCGTAAAAAATCACGAAATCTAATATCTTCATTTTTCAAGAAATCAAAAACATCGAAACGCGGATACGTGCCTCGTAAGTTTTTAGACAATGTCCCACTGACGCAACGGATGTCAAAATTAAATACTGCCCTCTATGTTTGCCCTGCATATGCAACTGTGAATACCAGGATCCCTTCTAACATTCCAAGGACAATAGACAGGCTTATAATAGATTTTTTTCTTTTGAAACAGTAGCCGCTATTTTTGCGGGAGGCAAAGTTCACAGGAACGTCTGCCATGGTGGCAGTTTTGCCTCAAACTGCACGGCTACTTCATTGGTATTAAAGACGGAAGCATTTTAGTGTTTCATTAATAACGTTCGTCCTTCCGTGTTTTAATGCTTTTTGAGAGTTTTGAAGACTTCAATTATTCCTTTAGTTGCAGCTGTGTACGGTCAGCCACAGTTTACCAAGCCCTGGTTGGCAAACATTATGTCTCTAACGTAGCAAAAGAAAGGTCCATTGACGATGCTAATAGGGTTTCGTGGACAACCTTCTTAAGATATGGAGTGAGGTGAAATATCTGTTCAGATTAAGGAATGAAAAGTCGAAATTTTATAACTTTGGTTTCATTTTCAACAGATAATGGAAGTTGTCACCTGCAAGTTTCAGTCGGTTAATCTAAGATACACTGGGGGCGGGGGTTCGTTTCAGATAGGAGAGGAAAATTTGTCCATTGACGCTACGCAAAAGGGAAACCCGGTAAACAAGGTTGTCACCTAGCCAGAATAAAAAAAATGACAGTCTGACTACACCATATTTTACATGCTGGCTCCCAGACGGGTGGATTCCATCCCGTCTCGGCCGTGCTGCGTGCAGGACGGATTTCATCAAAATCGAAAACGATCTCGCATGTCGTAGAAAAAAAATACGAACTCTGGTTCGTGTTTTACACAGCCATTTTGATAGCTGCAGTTAAGTGGCAAACGCGTCACAAAATGGCAATACGTGTAAAGGATGAATACAGTACAACGTCGCAGTCTGTGGTATGGAAGCTTGCTTGGCAATTAAGCTCCGTTGGAAATCCATACTTTTACAATACTTTGAACGTGGTGAAGGATATTCCAATCGCAAAAAAACCGGAAAAGTATGCCAAAGAAGCTCAACACAAAACTGCAGCCATGAAACAGGAAGTTTCGGTACTCGACGGGTTTGCGGTGACAAAAAGAAGAAAGAATCTAGTTTGAGAAGACGAAGTGAGATTCTGAAACCTAGAACTGGTGGTTTGGGCTTGCCATTTCGAAAGTTGTATCATGGAACCATTTTTCACGAAATCCATCCCATTGTATTTGATTCCTGTCGATTCGATTCGGGAATGATATTTCTCCTATATATATCGAATCAATATTTCTTTGTTGACCGACATCGAATCAGGCAATGGTAATTGTATCTTGTTATCAAAATAACCACATCTCGGTCGAAACATGGAAAAGATGCCCAAAGCTACTTGGGATTGAGGATCGTAGAGTTTATGATTGAAAAGGTTCTGTTTTCGATGCCACTTATCATAATCACTAATCTGAAAATCTGGACACGCTCCTAGACAGATTTTTGTTTTATTTAGGGAACACCTAAAAACCTCACATTCATCAAAACGGGGTTGGAAGTCCACAATGTGTTTTACCAAATCAAATTAAAGACGAAAATAAAACATCACGTTACAAAAACATGTCACAAAATCACCCCACACTAGACACGTTTTCAAGATCAAATACACTAGGCGGTAAATTTTCATCCATCATTATTTTTTTCTTTGCAGCATTTACAACAAAAAGTTCCAAACAGAAATTTTCGGGATAACTTGTCATGCTAGAGGGGCAACTTCCTTCAATTTTATTTCATCTATTTTCATCTCTCCTCATTTCACAGACATTTTGGCTAGACTTGTCTGTTAACACTGCGCAAGAATGTATAATAACTCGCAGTTGGACTTGGCCAACCCTACAGTCGCATTTGGCGGTGGTGGAGGGGAATGAGTGTACACATAATGCATTGGGCTTGTATGTAACAAGGCAGTGATATATTAGTCCATTGATTCCTTTCGTTTCTTATCCACCGGAAAGATGCTTGCCCTTGCTGACAGCAATTAAAAATCCCCAATAGTTGCACGTATGGACATGGTGTAGATGAAACAGACACTGAGGGGAACCCTTTTCTAATTAAGGACATGGATCCAACTGTGTGTGGACGTCTTCGATCCAAAATGTATGCAGTGTGTGCGCACGTGCCTTTTTTTTCTGCTCGATCCCCGGAAAAAGAATACTAAGCCGTTTCTAAAATGTTATAATACGGATCACAATACGCACTTATAATATGTGGAATATTCCACAGATCCATATCCAGACACGTACGAGTCGATGGAACAAACAACCACGAAAAAGGAGATCAGGATAGTGCGCAGTCGAAGGTCTATACCTCTGTGTCGCATTGCTTTCAGCTCGGTGTGGGTGCGTTTCTCGTTCTTACTTCTGTTTTAAATTGCCAATGTGCAATTTGGGTTGTTTTGTTTCTGAATCTCTTCCTGTATTACAAACAGACCTTGAGGTTAATAACAAATATAGGTTGCACCATTTTACCGTGTCGGGGGTGCTGTAATTTTCGATCATTAACTCCACAAGATCAGCGTCAACTTTAGCAAAATATTAGACAAAAACATTACTCTCAAATCCGCTTAATAGTTAATGCGAGCAAGACCGGCCGAACCCATCACTGATTAACACTGTTATCTCAGCCGTTATCAGTCCCATGCAAATTATGTTCATGAATTATGCAACGGATAGGTGTGTCCTTAACGGAGTTCAGGGGTTGGACTTTTTTTCTACGATGACCCCTCGAATTTGCAGGGGAAAAATATAAAGTAAACACTGGGAAATGAATGTACATACACGGGTTGTGTGCACAAAGTACAGGGCTGTATTTATCCGGTGGATCGGTGCCCCGAACAGGTGTAAACGAGCCATCACACGGCGGGACACTACAAAGAGGTTCACCACAAAAAACCACCACGCGTGCCATTCTTGTTTCTCTCACACGATGTAGCCAGAAAATAGAGATGTTTTCCTGGAGAAATTTCAAGGACTAAGAAAGAGCGATTTTGAATCCGGAGTTATCAACATGTCCGGTGGCGTTACGGAGCTGCAGAGGCAGCTCATTCTTGCCTTGGTGCACTCGGGGCTGGATAAAACAGAGTTGATCCGCGAGGTCTCCATGGCCTATCCAGCCACGGGGATCGGGACGGACCGCAACGGGGAGATGCGTCCAAACCACGGCGTGAGTGCCGGCGAGAGCTCGGCGGCCGTGACCGTTACGGCGAACGCGTCGCCGGTGATACGGAACGCTGCGGACAGCGCCGCGCGGGAGCGGGATGAAGACCACGAAGATGACGGGCTGAGACAGGGAGGCAGCGGGGACGAGCTCAGCGAAGACGAGCACCGGCAGGGAGAGGAGAACGGAGGCATGATGAGTGGAGATGACTTCGAGGGAAGTGAGCATACGTTCGACCACTCCATCGACCCATCCAGGCCTGTGTCTCTCAAAGATGAGTTACTAAGGTAACCTAGTACAAGTGTCCAAAGCTTTCGGGGTTTACGTACTGGGTTTTTCGTTAATTATAACATGAATTTTCCAACATCAAGACATGATTTGATAAACAAAAAGGAAACTAGTATCAATGTAGCTTTGTGCTGTAAGGATGTAAAATGTCTTCATACAAAAATTGGAACCAATTCGAAGTAAAAATTTCCATCGGAGTTACGATTTAGACAGTTAACAAATCTTGGGAAAATATTCGCACTGGGGCTTCTTACACGGCCAAAATACGATTTTGAAATTCATTTAAATTCTTTTGTCAGTAACCTACCCTACTTTTCACATTTCATCAACGGACGTATTGTTTCTCACATGTAGTTAACACAATCTTAAATTTGTAACAAAAATAAATCTGCGACCCCCTGAACTTTCCTTAACTGTTCCGAATGTTTTGACAAATCATACACTCAAAGAAACGTGAAGTATCCACGTAAACAACTAATATTCTTCTTGGCTCTATATTGGCACGGCTCTAATATTTTTGGGCCATGCATTTCATGATCAAATCCATATAGCTTCCAAGTTGCAGACTCTGCCGTTATGTTGCCTCGTATAACACTCACCTCTTTGAAGAGACTTAATTTTGATTTACCCTAACAGTCCTGAATCATCCCATACCTCGCGCACAAATTATGGCACCGATTCATAATAATAAACTGAATTAAAGTTTTCGTTCAACAGATTTGCTTTAAAAATTAATCTAACTTTATCCTTCTTTCTTCAGAATGTCGACATACATTGCAGATAAAAAAAAACCGTGCCCGTTTGGCGCGCTCTTTGTACCGATCCTTTGCGATTTGGTATGTCTAAAATTCGTGGCTGTGACAAAACGCTCCCTCGTATTACCGAACCTTTACCATCCCATTCAGCAAAATATTTACTCTGCACTTCAGCGAGGAAAACGAATCAACTTTGAAAAGCAAATCAAACTTATCCAAAACCCGCTCGTCAGAAATTAAAGTTTAATACACTTTTGTGAGAAAGAATGGAAAAAAATACATTTACGTCTGGTAAGTGGCTTTGTAGTAACATTAACAGTAAGATTTAAATGTTCAGATCGTCGACTTGAGATAAGGCTAACGCCCTTGAAAGCGGCATGGTGAAATGATGTTTGAAATCTGCTGAAAGAAACAGATACAATTTTAAAGCTACCGTAATAATTTGAGAATTTTTTTTCCTGTGGCAAACGTTACGGCCATTGTTGGGGATTTGCGGTCCAAAAAAACCCGCAATTCTTGAAGAAATACACTGTTCTTTGAGAAATGAAAAGAATTTTCCACAAAAGGAGAGAGTCCAAAAAGGATTGAAATTCTTCCATAAAAAATACATGTTATAACATTGCAAGGGAAACCGGCAAAAGTTGACCAACCTGCTTTTTGATATAAGGAACAATAATTACAGCCAAAATCGAAGAGTCCAACAAAGTTCATTGTGCTTTTCTGCGGAAGCCAGGAATGGAAAAGGAATGCTGAACAAAACGAAAAGTGGAACAGCTTTCCAAAATTATTGATAAAATGAACGGGGGGACGCAAGTTGCGTCGGTTCGTACAAATGAACTGAAACGCAGCCATTTTTCCTCTTCATAAGACACCTCATGCACGTACTACTTTCAGGACAAAGTTTCGACCAACGTATACGCCTACCGTGAAGTCGACTTTGTGCGCCCGATACCATCCTTACTCCGCTTGAAAACTCCCCAACCCCACCTTGTCTAAGTGGTCCGTTTTGGGATCAATTTCCAGGCGCTTTCTGATTGGTAAAAAGTTTCCTGGACCCAGGGGATAAAATGCAACCACTCTGGTTATTTCATAACCAGGCTTATGACGGCTAGGAATAAATGATCAACTCGGTATTATGGCTTAATTGCAGACAGGGGCTGAGGACCCGGGTAGATGATTTGCCAGACTTTATAACTTTATCTTTAGGGGCATGGTTGAAGCCCTATCTATTCTCAGTTCGGAGATCAAGGTATAAATACTAGTATGGTAAACTCTCCGTCCACCACAACATTACACCGGAGCGAGCGGTGCTGTTCATGGTGATGTCCAGCGGAATAGTACACCCGAACTCCCCGGGCGATGTGCGCCGACTCGCCGGTAGTTACACACGCATACACGGAGCCAGCCCCGGAATATTCATCTGCTGGGCCAGCCATTTTTTTTTCTGCGATGGTTTTCCATACCATCAGAAATTAGATCTGTCTTTAGCTCTCTCTGTGTATGTGTCTCGCTCATCACAACCATGGCGTTGGATAATATCAGAAGGTTGGACTTTGCTCCTGGCAGGCCATTTTCGGGGGGAGCGCGGGGCCTCTGCAGCGTGTTTGGAACAGGTTGGCTGTGTAAACTAGACCGACCCACTCCGTCAGAAGGTAAGACCAAACGGCCCCGGCAAGCAGTCGCCGCTACGCCGCCGCAGCAAAGCGGCGCGTTGGCGGATCCGCTAAATTACGAATATACACGGGAGGCCCGGCTCCGCGGGAAACTTGCAGGGGCTGCGCGCGCTGGGAATTGACTCGAGAAAATCAACGAAGTTTCCCCTTTGCCACATGGAATCGGTGGACATTTCGTCCCAGGAAGATGGAGTGCTCCTCATTTTGTTCAAAAAGTGCAAGTTTGGTTCGGGCGGTTCGATGGAAGCCGAAAATTATTTCGCACAATTAGCATAAAAAGAAACAAGACACGGACACGAATGGGAAATATTGCTGAATGTTTTTGCGACGCTTTAAAAACTTAAAACGACAAAATAACAAGGAGCTTGAAAGTCAGTCGGAAGTTTTGAGAAATTTAGGAAATAATGTCGTACGAAGTTCAATTTATTACTTTTGAGACCCAACAGGAAATAACAAATTACAAATTACATATAGGTAACAGTGTCAAAGTACACAGCGTACTAATTTAACTAGGCCCATATAGCGTGTGATCTACTGTTATATTTTGTGGTAAAACGAAACAACGAAACGCACATCATGAGCATGATGTGCGTTTTTCATCGACTTGGAGCTATCACGAGCAACAAAATAATTGCGAGGTAAAAATCGATAGACTATTTGATAGCGATTAATCAAAGCAACTATTTTTAAGACCGAAGCCTGAGTGGGCCTATAGGGCCTAATTAATGATTGATCTGTCTGTGAAAAAAATAAATCAATCGTCGATTTTTGAAACGATGATGTCAATGTTCGTTTCAAAACTGCGTGGTTCCTTACGCCACAAGATGACGTTAGCATCGTCAGATCATCATCTTATTTTGCTATTATGATCACTTGAGAAATAAATAGCGCCTTTAATATTGCATAACAGCAGAATGCGAGAGGCATAGGAAACAGCAATAGGCCTATATAGCAAAGAACTTTCACCGAGAGAAAAAAAATGCATTTCCCCATGACGATACGTCTTTGATACTAATTTAATACCTCCTTATTATAGCCACAATCGCAACAAAAACATCTGTTGAAAATGCAAACAAGTTAGCTACTGCAATCAATTTTCCTGAAAGACGGAAAACCGATAGTTACCATGGCACCGTTTTTTCTTTTAAAACTGTAATAGGGCTTTAAAATTGAATGAAATATAACCCATGAAAAGGTCTATGAATCATTATCTCTTTCAAAGAGAATTCCTTCTTCAAAAAATTTAAACGCACGTAGTAGCTGCATTTTACTCCCCTTCAATAGTTTACTTATTTCGAAAACAAATTCGGTTATTGATTAATTAATGGGATGATTAACGAAGGTACCACTGTCCGAATGTTGAACTTCATCCTCGACAAGACCGGTAGAAAAATTTTGAGCGTCATGCATATTTTGCCCAAATTAAGGTTTCATAATTAACAGTCTCAATTCCTGAGTAAATGGTCAATTAGAATTAACCGCTGCCATAAATTTCATCCAAGGGATTGTTTATAATAATAATGCAAATAAAATATTCAAAGGAAACTGTTTTACCTAGTAAGATCAATCATGCGCATTTTAATGTTTTTAACTAAAATTATTAAAGGCCGGAAAACTGTAAAATCTTTGCATACTTTTTGTGTGATGGAATTCACACAGCTACAATTTCATTGATTACAAGATGACAGAATGCGTATCTAATTGCACACAAAACCCCCAAATTTGAAGGCCTAAGCTGACAAAATTTACAGTGTCTGAAAGGAAAGGCTTCAACTCGTCATCTTCACAACAGATTGTCAGACTGACAAACCACAACTGGGTACCTCTCATTCTAGCTCGTTAAAAACATTGTCAGTGAGACGAGTTTTCGTTATCCGTGTTCACTCAAATGTTGGAGCGAGCGATAGGGCGGAGGTTTACTTTACGTCACAAACAGCCCGCTCGGTTTTTAACTCTCGCTTTCGTGTCAGGCATTTGGCACCTGGTTGCACGCCAAATTCAAGTCAACGAACATCAAGGGGATTTTTCTCTAGGAATGCCCCGAGGCAAATTGCTTACATGACATGGGGGGGGGCAAAATTGGCTATAGGACATAAGATCTCAGCATTGTTACAAACGATCAGGGGACAAAGTTTATTAAACCTGGATAAAGCCCTATCAGTAAAATGTTTCCCCTGGGGTCCCTGGAGGAAGAAAGGAAGGAGACAATGTCTAGTTCCGGAGGGAGGAAAACTCCAGATTCCGGGGAAAACCGTCCGAATCAGATAGGGATTAAGACCCCTCCATGCATATGTTGGCCTTGGCCGCAGAAGTGGAAGGCGAGAAAAGTACCACTGCGCCTATTGATATCGCCTTCCTAATGGTTGGGACATAAGCTAATTCCATCAAATCTATTTTTTTTTCATTCTCAGGGGTAATCGTCTGTGGACCTTGATAACAAAATAACAAAATAAACCGCGCCAATTTGTTGTGAGTTTGGAGTGTCGTGTAAGGAAAGACTTTTCATCGAGTTCACTTTGCAACCTTTTTTTTCTGCCAACGGTTGAAATGCTGACAATGTTAATATCGCCTACAAAGCATAATGTTCCTGTCAACGGTTGCCTGGTCTCCAGGGATATGAGATTATGAGATCTGAATATTTTCATTCACGGACGCGCTGATTAAATTCTGCCGAGAGTTTCTGATGTAGAAAGCTTTTGGCCAGGTTTGACATTCCTTTGCTAAAATCTCAGCTTCACAAAGAAAACTTTGCAGAGCATCAAGGCAAAGTTGTTCGTCTGGTTTGTTGCGAAGGAAAAGAGGAGAAACTGGGGGAAACCACAGAAATGAACCAGGTGATAGATGCATTTTGAAACTCGACTTCCCCTTCCGAATGCTCATACCTTCTCCCATGCACGAAGACTTGCCCGCCTACGTTCACCAATACAACGAAGAAAATTAAACGGTCGACGCGTGCCTAACGAACAGTGGCATAGCTAGGATTTTACGGGGGGAGGCGGGCACAAAGGGGGCACCAGCATCTTACGGGGGGGGCACCAGTTTGCAGTGGTGTGGTTTTTGGGGCAAGTTTTTGTTAGCCTTGTTCAATATCCATTCATCCGTTTTTTTTCCAGGGGGGCACGGGGAGCCACTGGGAATTTGTGGGGGGCACGTGCCCCCAAGCCCCCTACGCCACTGCAAAAGAAAACCACGGGGAAAAGATTGCAACCGAATGAAATCCCTGTTGAGATTGCATCGATCATAGCAGGGCGAACAACACAATTAGAAACAGTAGCTAAGACAAATGCGATAGGAAGGCTGTAGAGCAGCCATAGGAAAGGGATGGATGGCAGATGGCAACGCGATGTAGATTCGATAAGCAAAAATAGAATGCTGATAGAAGCAAACTTGGGATGATTAAAATGTGGAAATTAAGATGAAAATTGCAGCCTCCAACAGGCTACGTGCCTGATGGAAGATACAAGGAAAGCAAAAGTATAGCTGAGAAAGAAACCAAGTTAATTGAGGAAGTGAAATAAATTACCAAGACAGGAATTATCTCAAATAGCATTTGTTGTTTCTATACTTTGCCGAAGTAAAATATTGGAAAACATTAATTTATGACATATTAAACATTGCCTAAACTAAACTTTCGCAAACAGCCCCAAACATTGAGAATTACTACCAGTATCAAAAATTAACACCGAAAACAAAACCAACCAGCTGGTTACCCCGTAGTCAAAATGGTACATGCCTCCATACCTACGACTCCAACATTAGTGAATGCCGCCCTGGCCAATAGCAAGACAGGGTATCTGTGTAAACACGGAGCTTTGTGCACACAAATTGGCGAATGAGCAAACAAGCCATGGTTTTGGAACCGACATAGACTTGACTAAATCTACTATTTTGCCCCACGCAAGATGGGTGTGACAAAAATGCTATAAAAATGTTGCCTCCGCCCTCTACTGAATATAAAGGGGAAAATTCACATTATCAACAGAGGCTTCATATTGAATCGTTGACTGTTCTGATTAAATTCCTCCTGTGTGACGTAACTACTGGCCCCAACATGCTTTTTTCGTGTTTTTAAAAAATGACACGGGTGAAAAATGTTCACGCAGTTACAATACTTCCACTTAATGTGCAAATATGGAATGTTAGATAAGGATGTATGAGTTGTGCAAAAACAAATTTGAGCCGTCTGTTGCCTCATCATCACTCCGACTGCCCATAGTACAAGCCTGAAGTTGAAAACTACAAACCAACCTCAATAAAGTAGGCCTATAAACGACGAGACAGAGAATTGTGGGAAGCTTCACTCGGCTCTCCAATGAAAACTACCAAGGTTTAATGCCCGCGAAACAAACGCTGACATGCCCATGGTGACTAGATAGCTCAGTCGATGGAGCAGGTATCTGCCATGGATCGGAGACTGCGGAACGAAATATACCCCTAAACTTGAGGTGCGACTGAAGGTGCCTTTCCATCTGTACGTTTTTGGGGTGCGTTCTGTAGACGGTGCGTTTATGCGTTTCACTCTCATGGACGCAAACATCAACCATTAACATAACACACGTGTGGCTGCGGGAGCGATTTTGACGGATAGCGCCCATACACGCAACTCTTGGCGCAAGTATATTGACGCGCGTAGGGAAAGGCGCCTTGATACCGAATTTTAAACAATATATAACACTTTCAAAGGCAAAATCAGGGCATCTGTTATGTTGTTAGGGTCGCCAAGCATGACAGAGAAAAAGGAAACGGACATTTGAAAAACAAACGAGGCACTCTTTGGGGGAAAATGTAACAACGAAACCAAATATGCTTAATGACAAATCAAGCTATTTAACGATCTGATGATTTCTGATTTAAAATTTAAAAAGTTTTAAAAAGACCAATTGCACATAAATACTTATCACATTCACAATCTGATATTAAACCGGTTCTGTTGCTTATCAAAATCCCCATGAAATTCATCTGCAACCCCGAGCGGAATGGTTGAAGTCTACCCATCTACAGGTTCATCAAGTGCAGATGGGGACTAGCTGTACTTACATCCCTTAGTCACTGCTACACGCTGGACAAAAATACAGATGAGAAAAATCCCCTCCGTCAGTTAAAAAAGTTGATGATTAAAGTTATTAACTTAGTGAAAATAAAAGCGACACAGATGTGGATCAACAAACCTCAGTATAAGGACAGTAGGGAAAAAGTACTGTGACACTGTTCCAGGGCAGGAGATCCATACGGTAGTCCGTGGGTTTTGTTTTTCAGGTCCTCCGTCTCTTTTTTTGGGGGGGGGGATTGTAGAGGCAGGGGGAGAGAACTGTAATGACGGAGGAGGGAGAAGACATGATGTTAATTTCCCGTGACCACCAGCCTGGCGCCAGCGAATATTGGTGGTGACGAGCGAGCGTGCATACCCGCCGCAGCACTATGTACATGTGTGTTTGCCATGTCCAAGGGTCAGTTTTTTTTTATATAGAGGCGCATTGTGTTTTTCCTCCACCATTTCCTTTCAGGACTGCCTTTGGTCCAATGAATTTTCAATCGTCTTTTGCTCTTTGTTGCAAGCATACCCTGCGATGGATATGTGATGAAAACTAAAGCTTGTTTTATTCTGAATTTCAGTTCTATGCTTGATCCATTACTTATGACTATATTTTCAAATTAAATGAAATTCATTTCAACGATCTATAATTTGACTAACATATGTTCAATCAAAATTGACTATAAACTAATAATGTTGTGATAAGATTAGGAAAGACACCTGAATTCTATAAAATGGAAATCATATTCCAATCTTTAATGTCAAATTAAAGATGTCAGTAGAACCCGACCACTCTTAAACCTTATAGTATGATTCATGGATTTTGCTAAAAAGGGCAAGATGTAAACTGGAAGGAAATGTAAAAAAAACAAAACAAACCTTGTAACAAGATTCTGAGGCTTTGTATGTGTACTGTTTCCAACAATTCCACAAACCAAAATGCATTTAAGTCAATCATCTTCCAACGTTTTCCAACTGCTGTTGTAGTTTGTTGATCTACATGTATGCGGAACCCCCCCCCCCAAGGCTTCATTCAAGTCAGTATATGCTACTGTATTCGGCTTTGTATTTTACTGCTGTTGGAATCTCTTGGGTCCAGAAGATTACCTCGAGAAAAAGGGTTTACATCTGTCACAATATTACAAATTAGGATCTTGGATTTTTGGAGTGGCGAGTGTGATCAGGGTTGAACATTTTCATTGTTTCTCTGTTTCGTGACTATCTCGAGATAAGAGAGTCTCCAACTACATTTGGAGTCCTAAATTTCAACTCCCCCCCGAACTGACTTCGGCATTTAATTGAATAAACCCGGTCAGTCTGCCGCAATAGGTCAAAACTCACTACCCATGTATCAAAGTCTCTGACGCTCAACATGTTTTTAGCGACCTGTAGATAACCCCAGATTTATTTTAACCTATTTGGAGCGCCCCATACTTCAACACGCCTATTTTGGCCTAGAACATGACAGCACAAGGGGACAGGCTCCACGATACACTGGAGACATTGGTGATCAGTTATTACACGGGATGTAGCGCTGATCAATACTATTGTCACTGTTACTTGTGACTCACTGTCAGGCTGCACTCCACCCATGTTATCGCTGGCAGAGCTTTTCCAATTTCACCAGGATGCAACTGGCCTCCACATTGCCCTGCTGGGTCATTCTACTGGCTAAAATGAACCATGTCATTGGTAACATACAGTAAACTCCCCTAATAACAAAATTAAAGGGACCAGACAAACTCCTTTTTCTAACAGGAGTTTGTCATAACAGAACTGGAAAAACACAGAAAACACAAGAATTCAAGAAACTGGAATTCTCGGATTGTCAGACTTTGCTCTTTATACCAGTGTGCTTTAAAACAAGAGTCAACTGTATTTTATCACATGTACCATTTATTTTGTTTTAATTCATTTTTGTTTTGGTGACATTTTTTTGCTGGACTTTAATATGTATTACACAAATACATATTGATGTTACTTAGACATCCACAAAGGAAATAAAATTCATCTAGAATCTTGCTTCAATTTGAATTTTGAACCTGATGAAAAATGTTACAGTAATTATTGTCTGCAACAACAAACCCACACCTACACCATACAAAATCAAGTTTCCCTTTCAAGGAAGAGTGCTAATTGTGCATTTACAAAAACTTGAATGCGAATTTGGATTGTGCACAAGTACCATCTTAAAATGAAAATGTGCAAGGAATAAAGAATGGAATTTGTGAACTTGTTCACACATGCCATGAAAATGCATTCCTTCCCCAACCCTGAAGCTACTCAGTGCCCTCAACAGTGTATGCCAAAAACAAATGGAGAGAACGATAAAGACCCAATCCATCTGCAAAAACACTAAGTACACAAAATTTGAAAAGGGTTCCTTGCAAAGGGGAAAAGCAATCACAAATGTTTACCCCTTCTCTCTGTCTCTCGTTGCAAGGACCGACTCTTGGCAAGTCGCCAAGATGATCAAGAATTACATGCAGCAGCACAACATCCCACAGCGGGAGGTAGTGGACGCTACAGGGCTCAACCAGAGCCATCTGTCCCAGCATCTCAACAAGGGCACGCCCATGAAAGGGGCCAAGCGAGCTGCACTGTACAGTTGGTATGAGAAGAAACAGCAGGAGATCATGCAGCGTGAGTGGCATTTTTAAGAATGGAGATCTTGGAGGACTCGGGACTGTTACAGTTAACAATACTAAAACAAAAAGCTCTCAGGAGGCACACAGGTTCTACTGGCAGATCTGGGTTAAGCAAGTGGGGCCATCCCTCTCTCAAAAAGAGGCAATTTATTGAGGGGACCAAATACAATGGGAGAATGATTTTGGTAACTTTGTGCATGTCATCTGCCTTCCTCCCTAAAGTGTGCAAAAGGCCTTGAATTTTTACCTCATTTCTACATAAAGAAATCTTAACATTTGTTCTTTCCCTTCGAAACTTTGGTTCTGAATCTGCCCTTGACATGTCCTGATACAAAGGGGTCAGTGGGAAGTCACAGTGTGTTAAAAAGTAGGGTTTCTGGGCATCTACTAGAAAGTGACAGGTCCTGAGTTGTTCTCAGATTGTCCAGTTTGGCGTCCTCAGATCATGTTGAAGAGACTGGGTACAAAGCTGGCCAAGGCACAGTCTAAGAAAATCACATTATCGGTCACTAGAAGACAAACCACAAAAAGAAACTGACTGCCATGAACCATTTGCCCTTGATCAGCCTACCACACATAAGCAGGACATTGCTGAAGTAATTTTTCAAACAGTTGGGCAAGGTAGCCTCTCTCATCCTGCTGACCTTGGCAAGTGCATTTTATCATGTGGATATCTGAAACAGTAGTACTACTTTACTTTTCACTTGACAACTGAATAGGCTGTCAAATATATTTCCCAATCCTCTACCTTTTCCATCATTTTCATTTCAGACTTAGTTTTATGAATTCTGTACCCCGAGCTGAGACCCTTGCACTCATGCAGCTCCATTTTTGTCTACAGCAACATCAAATTGTGCAACGTGAGGTCACAATTTGGAGTATTTTGTATTGGCTCCAAAAGTGAACATTTGAAACCAGATGAAGTCCTACCTGAGTAACACTGATTTGTTTGTCCAACACTGAACAAGCTCTTACAAAAGATATTTCTGTGTTGGCCAAGGCAAACTTAAAATTTGCCAAAACAAAACCCCCACATCACATCAACACTAACCTTGATTTGACTGGCCTTGACAACAGAGTTCACAAACCCAGAGAAGGCCATCATGTCTGATGATCAAAGGGACACATCCAGGAGCAAGAAGATGCGACGGAACCGGTTCAAATGGGGGCCGGCATCGCAGCGGATACTATATGATGCCTACCAGCAGAATCGAAATCCTAGCAAGGAAGACAGGGAGAATCTGGTCGTTCAGTGCAATGCGTGAGTACATCTCAGTTGGTCAAATAAACACAAAGCACATTCAACGAAAGACAAAACAGACTAACAGGATTTGAACCTGTGATGCCTAGATTACGATGGGATTTTCCAAATCTTGGCTTTTCTCCACGATCTTATGATCACTTCAAAATTCCCACTGTGGAGACTAAATATGACCTCACCTATTACGAATTTTCAACATATTTTTCACCCACATAATGCCAATTGCTATTGCTCAAATGCTAAACTGAGTGATACAGCAAAACACAGAGCTCAGTTTGCTGAAATTTAATGTAACAATGTATCAAAGTAAGGTCCTCACAAAAGTACACTGTATCTTTAACCTTGACACTCCAAGAAGCTTAGGCCCTTCAAAATTTACCGGAAAGAGTCTGGAAGATTTTACA
Source organism: Acanthaster planci (assembly GCF_001949145.1). Next base: position 196,259 of record NW_019091484.1, on the reverse strand, counting down.
AGATTCAAGAGAGGCCACACCACATCTTCCACTTTTCATGGGACTTGATGCCCCTTTGAAGCTACAGAAAAAGGAATGTGCTGTGGGTTTTTCTATACAGTGTTTGATTTTGGAGGATTAGGGAAGGTTCCTTATGAGCACATGTATGTCTACGGGGTTAGGGCCTAGATTGTAGGGCCTACATTGCAGTGTTTTCGTCCATTATAGGTCCTTTCACAAAGCCAGTCCAAAGTCCCTTCATAAGACCAGTCAAAAGTAATAACACAGTGAGCAATAAAAAATCCTCAAGGAATGCTTTTGTCACAGTTCATGCAACTTGGCTTAAAAGACTGATGACTTGGGATGGACTTGCAGTGGGGGACTTGTGATGGGCACAACTACAACGTGGAGCTAACAACAGACCCTAGACCAACAGCAGTTTGCGTGTTTGCACAAAATTGCTACACATCGAAACTTGAACAGGGAGCGTGTAATCCCCCCGTATTCCCACCGCAAATTATCAGCCATCTTTGTTGCTAATCTGATTAAATATGCATGGACTCTGACCTCTATTATTTGACTTGTTTTCTCTACTTCAGGGTAAAGTGAAAAACACTCTGAATTCAGAGGTCAAATTTTGTTGGGCAGGGCAGGTTTGCATAGGTAGTTCAAAACATATGTTGCAAGCTAAACTATGACTGAATTTTTTTCCTCTAACTAATTGATTTTAAAATGATGAAACAGTTCCTTTCTTTGAAGACAACTGAATACCAACAGGTGGTGCAGCTACCACATCATATTTACTCAGCGGGTTTTTTCTTAATGATAAGCCAAAATATCCAGGTACATCATACATAATTACACACCGTAATTCACATTTACATGTCCACTGAATTCACTAGAAATATATTTCATGATTTGTGCAAACAGTATATATCAAATGTATTAACATATGGAACTGACAAGTTATGACCAAAATGTCCAAACTATGCATAAGCTTGATAACATCTTGGTAAAAATCAGTGCTGGTTTTTGACAATTTCCAAATAAAATATGATGCAAAGAGTGTACATCGTTCGGGGGACGAGAAGATAATTGGATGCAGATTATTCATTACCAGTCATGGAACAAGATATACATCATCAAGTGAAACAAACATGCTCCAAATATGAGAACCATTGGAGGACAATTGATCATTCACGCATGCAAGGGCAAATCAACCAAAACTCATCCCAGTCAATTTTCTGAAAATGACCAATCATATTTTGGGTTGGTAGAAAACTGATGATTGATATTGCTCTTCACCCTGAACTGAGTTTTTATTTGAAGATTAAAGGAACTTAGCGGATAACATAATTCAGATCCTACTTTTATAACATTATGAGGAAACGTAAGGCATTCCAAATGACATGCCAATAAAGACTTTTGATCTCAAGCATGAAATCCTGTTGATTGATCTCTTTGTTAGTGCAGAAAACTTTTACTAAAGTTACATTCACGTAAATTTGCATCCTCCTTGACCATACTGTGATTGAAAATATTTATATTTTCAAATTTTCTTAGAAATTAATACTGCAAAAATGTTTCATTTAAACAGCATGTTTCTTTAATCTTTTAAAGAACTAACGTGTTGGTGATAACATATTTTTTTATTGAAAAAAATTGAAATGTCACAAACCTGATGATGATAATTGGAACGGTCAAATCCTGTTACTTTTTGTCAATGTTAATGATTCTTGCCAAAGTTAAATTCAATTAAATTTGTGTTCTCCTGAACATTGCTGAGTTTAAACATATTTGTACTTTAAGGAAGATGTGAAAGTGGGACTTACATTTCAAAGTTTGTTAGAGATTCTGTAAATATGTTTTAGGTTCAGGTTTCATTTTAAAGGGTAGCTGCAATCGATTTGTTTTAGTATAAACACTCAAAGTGCACATTTGTGTCTCAGTTAACCTTATTCTCAACTGTTGTTTTACTATTTCACAGGGAATGTTACTGCCATTTTGGTTTTATGCTAATGAGTTTTCTGTATTCATGAGCAAAACCGTGGTGTCATCCCATGCAGAAAACTTCAGCGTTACATTGGCTTGAAAACAAAAAAGTCCTTCGTATTTGCAGATTTTGATGGACTAAATAATCTCTTTGCTGATTCACTTTTGGTCATTTTAAGTGTTTAAAAAGTGTACTTTTCATCCACTGAAGAAGAGTAAAGTTGCAGAAAAATTGTGTCGAAGAAAAATTCATTGCAGTTACACTTTAAAATGACCCTGAAGAGCCTGTGTTTTTTCTGTTTAAAGAATGGCTGTGGGTTGATCTGCCTGGCACAGAGAGACAGTATAGTTAAAATAATTGCTTTGGCAGACCACAGAGAACTCCATTTATGTTGTAACAGAGAAGGTGACAGAAGTGTGGTACCTTGACTTGCACCATTGTTCTGTATTTGTCCTGTGTTTAATTGCCATGCATAAAGCACACATATAATGGACAAGGGGATGTGACTGGGTTTTTAGTGCTGTGCAAAGATAGACCATTAAGCTATTTGTAAACCTCAAAGAGAGAAGTTTGTCCAGTGGATTTAACGGCCAATGACAAGTGGGTTTGAAAAGAGCTAGGTATTTTGGGTAAATGTTGGTCCACTCTTCAGGCACAAAGGCTCTGATCACAACAACAGGCTAGACCACAATGTAAGCATGTCTGGGCTACATCAACTGTTGCCGTCCAAGCGTCAGACTGGGCACATGAACCACAAAACATGGAGAAGAATATTTACAGACCAAAGTCAGAACATGTTCAATGACGAAATCAAACTTGGACAAATTGGCACACTCAAGTCTGCCTTCAGCTTTCTGACTTTCAGCCTTTGATCTCTTTTTCATACACATTTAAATAAAGAGTGCATTTCCAACATGCAAAGGATAAGTGCCATTTTGCTGTCTTTCAGAATCTTCCCTGCTCTCAGTTGTCTGCAGTCAGTTTCTACAGCTTTAAGACGGCTAAACACAACTTGAATGAGTCAAAATAGTGAAAAAAATGTACTTTGTGCATGCAAGTTTATATCTATGTGGCACAGAGAATGTGTGACCTATTTTCACTGTATTGTGCAGGTGCCATGTGCCCAGTTGGAAATGTTCGCCCAATCAGCCTCACTCCCCCTTCTTTAAACATGGGGGAAGACTTGTTCACAGGGAAAAGGCTATCATTCCATGTTTTTCCCCCAAGAAATTTTTACTGGGTGCCAAAAATGTGGCTGGTTTTGATACGGGCATACTCTTTATGATATTTTCACATTCTAGCTGTACAACCCAAACAGCTACATTTTATGAGGGGTTTGTGCTGTACATGGATTTTATATGCCCACACAGTTTGAGGGTTTCATTTGACTGTGTGGTTAACATCTGGAGGTGGGTGGACAAATATCCACCTACTTTGTCATTAAAAAAGAAACCCACGCACTATCCTTTTTCCTAGTGATTTCTGATAACCACAAACATCGGTTTCAGTATTTTCTGATCAGCAAACTTGGTCATTCCCCCCACAGAGCGGAGTGCATGCAAAGAGGCGTCTCACCATCTCAGGTCAGTGGCCTGGGAACCAACTTGGTAACAGAAGTCAGGGTTTACAACTGGTTTGCCAACCGGCGGAAAGAGGAAGCATTCAAGAACAAACTGGCACTCGATGCCCAGGGAATCCAGTACACAATACCAGGTAAAGATATGGTTAACTGATCCAGGTTGGAAGTTACTAAAACCAAGTAAGTAAATCCACTGAGTGTTGGCTTTTCTTTTCACAAGATCCGTGGGAAATCCTGGTCCAGACACAACGTGAAAAAAATGTTATTTTCTTGAAAATGTAGTACACTTTTGAAACTTGGCAGTTCTAACCAATTAAGTTGTAAATTTCATCAACAACTGCTTTGTAGCATAACAAAAAGTCATTCAAAAATTAACTATATACATCAGCATTACCAAGTGAAAGTGGTCACAAATCCAAGTTCACGCTTGATCCAAGGTTGTTACCTGGTTTGTTAACCTGGTTGTGAATTGGTGAAAGAGTTCCAGAAAAATAAAGCCATTTTTGAATAAACTAGAGCTCAGGATGCTCCTGGTAAAGTTATCTCGAAGTGACACTTGAAGTGAAACTTTGCAAATTGAGACATGCAATGCTGCCATTCTGTAACAATTTCAATCACTCAAAAGGAAACATGGATGACGGCAGCAGTCCGGACATCGTCATGGCAAACACAAGTGCAGGGTCCGCCACACCCTCAGTCATCCAGCACAATGGCCAGCCAGGCATCATGGGAGGTTGTCCAATCACATCCATGTCAGCACTGGAGTCCAGCCAATTACAGCACGCCATTTACAGCATGGCGCAACAGCAGAGTGGGATGAAAACCAGCCCTGCTACCCACCCCTCCCACATGGTTAGTTTCTAGTTTTTCAGACAGTTTTGTTTTTTTTCTTTCCTTTCTTGATAGCAGGCAAATACGCATACTGCCAAGCATACAGGCAAGTCTAGCATGGCTGAGTGAAAAACAGTAAGACAGGATATCAGTGGTTGCGGGCTAAATTCACTCAGTTAATACCCAAGATGACCATATTACCAGTTAAAACAGATTATCAGCAAACATTCCTTGACATAGGCAAGTTTGAGCAACAACCATTTACTGACCACTGGTCGATTTTCCCTGGTAGTCTACGTGCAAAATACATGTTGGGTACTGAGCAAAATCGACCAGTGGTTGACAAATGGTCTCTGAGGTATAGCAACAAACAGCTGTGCAAATGGATGCCTGTGAACCAATGAATGTGTGATGTGTGCTTTCTTGGCTACAGTACTTTGAAGCATCTTTACCAGTTCCCACATGGAGTTCCATGTATATTCCAGACCTCAACTTTGTCAAAATTTAAAATATGGCCCATTGTTACAAGCAGTTTACAGTCACTCAACAAAAACATTCAGCCTTAGACAGATACACAAGTACATATTCAATTTCTCACCTCTGGGCAGGTAACCATGCCGACATCTACCAAACTGCCTCTGGTCAGCTCGCTGCCAACGGTGACCAATTACAACCAGGCGCCATCCCGGCTGAGTCTACAAAGCATGGTGTACACAATGCAGCAGGGTCATTCACAGCAGCAGCAGCAACAGCAGCAACAGCAACAACAACAACAACAGGTGCACTCCCACAGCCGACAACCCTCGCAGATGGTGCAGATGCTACAAGGAACACAAGGACAAAACACAGGTGAGATATCCCTCAACCTGTATGGATTAAACAGTTATCCATGCTTTGGGCATCTGTAAAGATGTAGCTGAATCATTAAGAGAACTTTCTCTCAGGAAGAACCTCGATATCCAAGTCTGCTAGTAAGTCTGCTGACACCCACTACGATTTTTCACGCATATGATTCCATACATTTTGTTTATTCCAGTGCCAAATGTCCAAAACTGATACACATACATCAAGTTCACACAAGTGGTTGTAAAAATCAAAATTCTTAGATTCGACATACAGAAAACAAATGAAACTTGAGAAATTAAACTACAAGGCTGACTTTTCACTAACAATCTTCAGTGCACCTGAAGAAACTGAAAATCAACTTCTTGAACTCTGCCGTCCCCATACTTCAGAATTCAAAATCCCACGAAATCAGATGGTGCCCTTTAGCGAATTCAGATGATTAGGCCGTTCTCTGCGAAAAATCTCAGAAAAATGGAAATTTAATCACATATTTTCTTCTCTACTCCAGCTGCCGTGATACAGTCCCACAGTCCAGCAGTCAGCGTTCACCGGCTCACCACTCTCAATTCCACCACCCAGCCTGACCATCACCCTCCCCACTATACGGTGGCCTCACGGCAAGCGGCACAACGCAGATCCCAGCAGCAGCAGCAGCAACAACAGCAGCAACAACAGCAACAACAACAACAACAGGGACAACAGCAACACCAGCAGCACCAACAGCAGCAGATGGCACAGATCCAGCAACTGCAGAATCTCATCGAGCCCAGCTTCCTACAGCAGCTCAGTCAAGGTTGGTAGTCGCGTCACTCCATCCAATTCACTGAAGGATGAAAAACAAATTCACAATTCTTGATATCATAAAGATCGTGATTTTTGTAAGATGGAGTACAGCAACAAATATGCTGAACAACCCACATCAACTTTCTGGTAGGTTTGTTTGTGTTTATTTTGTGTTCATTTTGTCTCAAAACATGCAAAGAGAAAGTTACTGGATTGCTACTTTTTGGACAGATTTGATATCTTTCCATGTCACTGTTTACATGCATGTCTATAAAAGCCTATATTTTGTTGTTCTAAGCAACATACCATGGTCTGCAGTGGTTGTTTTGAAAAAGCTCAAATTCAATCAAATAAAAAAAAAATCAAATCAAATTTCAAAAAGTGAAAGAACCCAGGGCATTACATACCCAATGTTGATTTTAAAGAATAGCACATAGGCAGCACGAATGAGGTCACTTTCTGGTGAATATTTATGCAGAAGTCACACAGGGGCCTGACTGATCAAACAACATCAGCATGTTTGGGAAGTTTCCCTGCCCTAACCAACAGAACGTGACAACAGAGGGTTCAGGATGTTTCCTGGATACCACCTTTAACCTACTTGAAACGCTGATTACTTATTCATTTTATTTTTTTATTTTTTATTTTAAGGTCATGGTGTCAGTGAGAAATATCAGTACAATGCCTTAGCACAGCACTGACTCATCACACTACTGCAAGTATCTTGTTCTAAGACTGTCTGGCTTGGTATTGTTTGCTGCCTGGCTAAAGGGCATGATCAACAGTAAATTGTATTTTTGAAAAATCCTGGATGACTTTTTCTTGCTGTCACTCATCACAAGGGGGGCAAAATTTGTCTGTATAATACATGTTCATAACCTTTTCGCAGTCTGCCTCCCTCGTGGCTGTACAGCCTACTGAGCATGCTAATTGTTTTGTGGCAAACATACAATCACCACATGTACATATATAATGGATTAGAATAAAGTTCTCACAGAGTACCTGTTGAGAAGCGGCAGAAAAGTAATCTGACTAAATGTTGCCTTATACTTCTAAGAGGCATAGAAGATTGGTCAGTCAAGTGGTGCAGCTTTTAAAAACTGTATAAACTTACTGGTTCATTTGGTCTTTTTCTCCTGCTTATCCCTGGTACACAGTCATGAACCAGCCCAAGGAGATCCAGTTGAACCTGCCCCAGTCCCACCACCATCAGCACCAGTCGCCCCATCACCTCCACCAGGAGGTCACCATCCCCGTCAATGTCTCCGGCGGGGCCGTCACCATGACCACGTTGGCCACCCTCAGCCCCATCAAGATCTCCGACATGGCCGAGCTGCCCATGGGCGCGCTGCAGCCGGCCGCCAAGCCGGCCCGGGAGGCTGGCAACATCACCATTGTCTCCACGCCACCCGGCTCAACTGCGGCCGAGGACATGGAAGACTCCAAGGCTGGTGTGATCCTCGGGCGGGCAGCAGGCGGCCGCTATGTCCGCCTCTGACGTTGATGGCAAAGGTAAACCATTCTGCTATCAATATTACTCCCCTCTGGATTTACAATAGCCAAATACTACGACCTATTACCACTTTTGTGGCAAGTAGAAATGGGTTGACATGAACCAGGTACCATAAAGATGTAAACTTTACAATCAAGTTGTATGTTCTTTCTCACTTGAAATGGTCATCAGTAACCTCTGCACACACAATTGAAATCTACTTTAGCATGATGTGTAGCCTGAATTATATTTAAAGATGTGTTGGAAGAAATCTTTTAAAAAGTTTCTATCTCATTGCCTTAAAGTTACTAAGTTGTAAGTTGGTTACAGATACTCAATCTAATAATTTGGAATGATTACCTGACACCATCGGATGGGTACCTGGTTCTGGTATACATGTACACAACCCTATTGGTTAAAACTCTCTGCACTAACCACAACGGCATTTTTAATATTGAACAATATGTGGTGTGACTTCTGAGCAATGGTTCTTTTTTTCCCAAGAGTGTCAAAATGAGAGAGCTAAAGCAAGGCTAATGTTCATAAAATTGGCCGTTAACAGAAGAAAAGGAGTTTTTATGATTCTCAACTTCCTTGCAGAGAACATGTGCTTTTGCTGTGAACAGGTAAATTGCTTGCTCTCATATTTCCATTTGGAATTTTTGTTTTCATGATTTGTACAAGTTAGTTTTGAATATATACATGAACAGTTCATGAATGTCAGATTCTTCTATCAATTTGTCTCCCCAAAACATTAAAATCCCGTGAAATTGTGTACAAACCATCAGCATTATTTGATAATGACATTGTAATAAACCGTCCTGAGAAATGAATATTTTGTGAAAAGCTAATTTTTACTGCTATATATTTCCATTCCAAGATGACCGTCTGGCACAAAAAGGTTCCTTTACAATTTAATTTTGGTTTGTTCGGATGAAATAAAAGTTTGTATTTATGGTGCTAGCATAACGTCATACTTTTAAGAAAAGTTTTTCCTTTATGGCTACTGAGGTGTACATATTCTAGCTGTAAATACATATATGGTGCATGTGAAAAAAAGTTGAGAGTTTTATCTGATTATCTTTTACCTCCTTCATGGTTGTAGATTACTGCAGATTGTAAAGATTCATTTTCCGGACAATGCTTTTATCAAAATTTTCATATATTGCATGCCTACAACCCAAATTCCCAATCACTCTTAAAAACTTTAATCAGCCTTTTGTTTTACACATTACCTTGGGTAGTAACATATTTTTCAACAGGCCATTTGCAAGTTAAATTTGAATAAAATTTGGTACACTGATTGCACAGAAACATAACAATTTCAATTCTCCAGACTGAAGACGCTGTTGCTATGCCTCGTGATTTGTGGCAACCTTTTGCACAGCCACAACCATCTCTGGCATGAACTGGTTCCTGAGTACCCTTCTTACTTACATGTATTTAGAACAGTGTGTCATTGCAAGGTACCTCTTATGTAACTAAACAAAAACTTGCCCTGAATCACAAGGCATAGAAACAGTAGTTTAAGTATGGGGAATTCAAATTATTATGTCCACATGAATTTAAAGAAGTCACTGTACCAGATTTTGTTCAAATTAAACTTGCAAAAGGCTTATTCAATACCCTGTTTTAGTCATTCTTGTGCAAACACGGAACTCTGTAAGAGACAAGGGAATTTTAGAAGATGTGACACTTAGATACAACACTGATATAACCAGGAGACATTTCATTTTGATGTACCTGTACATGGACATATATTTTCTTTTGGGGCAAATTGGATGTTTGGATAGGAACATATATCATCTAAGCCTTGTTATACCACTGTACAGGTGATGTACATGTACATGTTGTTATCTTCTAAATTTATTTATTTGTTTCCTGCAACTATTATTAGGACTTGGTTTGACTAATTTTTCTGTTTGTTTCAAAGTTACCTTTGTGCATTTACAAAGGGAGGTTTGGATATTTTGTCTGCTCCGCTTTAAAATGTTTGGTGTACAACATTTGTTCAACCTACACTGAGTGATATTCAGGCAACAAAAGATCAGTTTTAAAAACTGTGTTCAGGTGATGTCTCATCGACGAAGGAATACAAGATCCAAAATAACAAGGTTTTCATAGGTGATAAACTTACATGTACATGTATGTAAGTGATGCTCTGAAGCATCTGTGTAGGAATAAGGTTTAACAGCAAATATTCTTTGAATTTATCCATTGTAATTTCTTGTCATATCCAAGAAAATTGAAACTCTGTCATAAAAATTCAAATTTCTGAGGTTTTCTGGATAGACACCATCTTGAAAAAAAACAATCAACTAACAACGTATCTGTAAACAAGCCTCCAATACAAAACACTCATGCATATAGAGTGTGATTTTCTTAGTCTGACAACGAGCGCAAGTTTGTGTAAATGGAAAAAGAAATTTTTACAAGTAATTTGAGAGTTCTTATGGGAACAGGTCGTGTAAGTTTGAGAGAATTGGGCCTTTTCACTTTTTTTTTTTTTTAGTTTGGATCCTGTATTCTGCCAGCATCCCTTTTTTGTAGTAGTAGGAGAAATGTTTTGCTCATTGATCTCTTGCCTGTAAATATTTGTTTCACTGTGGTGTTATTGTTGTCAGTCATGTTTTCTTTGCCTAATGAGGTGTAGGTCTTTTGTAAAAAAACACACACAAAATCAAACCAACATTTAACAAAAAGAAAAAAAATCCTGTTTCATGTTTCAACAGCTGAGATTGTGAATGGTTAAGTTTCTAAGTTTGTTATCATAATTTTATTTTTGAACTTAAGATTCTTTTTTTTAATCTGCCTTGGGAAACCTTTGGACTGTAATCTTGGTCTGTGTAGCTCACAATACTGGCAACCTATTTTAAATACTTGATGAGAAATTGAACATTAAAAATGAATTTATTGACATGTGGATTGATTAAATTTTTGCAATTGATTAAAGAAAACAACCAATTTTGTGGTTAACCTAATAGCAAATATTGAAAAGGGAGTATCGTGTTTAGCTTCCTGCACTGGAGAGTTTAATCTCTCTGACAAAGAAATGGGACAAAAAGGAAAACTGGCAATTTACCTTCCATTGAACCACATTTTTGCACCTTAAATTCCCCCCTTTTGGAACAACCTGGCTTCACCCTTGCATGGTCACACAAACTGCGGGAGAAGGGCAAAATTTATCCTTGGAGTACATTAGAGGATTCTGCTTTCATTTTTTAGCAGATGTTATTTTTTACCACCACGTCATTGAAAATGCAGCAAAGTTCAAGTAACGTGACTCGGCACCTGAATTCCGCCTTTAGAAATCTAAAAAACTCACCCACGCCAAATTTGGTTTGCATCAAAGCAACGACAGTATCTCTGGTGTAACAGATAAGGAAATACAATACAAAGTGAGGTGCTTGTATTCCGTTCACTTCCCGCTTTTTTCCCCTTTTTCTTGTTCTGAGCGACAATTTAAAAGGGGTCGATTAGAACCTGTCAATTGACTGCCATGTTGGGGAGGGAGATTTTTTTTTTAATGGATCATGATAGCGTGTTTGCTCCACGTAACCCTTTGAAAGCACTTTGGATAGCACGGTTGGCGGTTGCCTGGTAACCGTATTTGGGTCACATAGTACAATGACTGCTGCGTGCTGCACTGACAAACTGCCAATCAAGAGAGCACTTTGACCATGCTCAAACACAGATATAGTATACATGTACTTGTATCTTTGAGATGCAAGTTCTGGCCAAGATGGGGAGAAACTTGTTTTTCTCATACAAAATAGTCAGAACTGTTAGGCTTCAAAATGTTCACGTCTCTGGCCAAGTATAGTTTCAATTTAAGACTGGGCTATTTCAAACTGAGCTTATCACTTCTGATTTTTTCTAGCTTTAATTTGGCCTCCTATTCAGGTACTAAATTCAAAAACTAGATTGGCAAAGCCACCATGTCTCACTACTTTGTTTGAAACATCTTTACCTCAAAACTAACTCACGTTAAGAGTCAGCCATGCAAATTACAAATAGCCCTGCTAAATTAAGGAAATCATGCTGAGTGCAAGCTTGTCAAATTTTTACAAACAGCATAAACAGATAAAATCCAACTCTGACTCCGCCCCCACCCATCATCCCATCCATCTCCAACTCCGCCCCATCATCGCATCCATCACTGACTCCACCTCCACCCATCATCCCATCCATCTCCAACTCCGCCCGCATCATCCCATCCACTCTGAC
>NW_019091484.1:111792-184476 GCF_001949145.1 Acanthaster planci | reverse complement strand
CCAACTCCGACTCCGCCCCCACCCATCATCCCATCCATCTCCAACTCTGCCCCATCATCCCATCCAACTCTGACTCCGCCCCCACCCATCATCCCATCCATCTCCAACTCTGGGCACTTTGAAGAATGCTATCCATAAAGTGTATGATAGGCATGTTTGAAACAATAACAACATAACCAGTCTAGGAACATCCATACAGCACTGTAAAAACCAACGTCAATTCAGAAGGCGTCTTCGTGTTAATTGGAAACATGTAACTATATAAAATTAAACAGTTCTGTAGAAATAAACGTGTTTTGGTGATCAGAAAAGGCTGCCACCCGATAGAAGTGTTTTTGTGTCAGGTAATCAACATCCAAATGTATCTTTGTGTCCAAATTATATTTACACATCATCCCGACTCTGTTTAAATAATAAACATTACAACATGTTTCGCCTTAAATTATTGACATCACGACGCGTTCATGAAGTGTTACAAGTAAGGCATGAAAACATGTACATTTGTTTTTACAGCAATGACCGCTGATGTCACTAATGTCTTTAATCCGTGTCCACATATTGCACATTTCGTCTAAATCTGATTGGGATGAAAAACATTTTTAAGTATTGCATTATGAATCCAACTAGGCAAAAAAAAAAACCTATGTAATAAGCTACCAATACCTGGATAACTATTATAATGTAATTAGGTTAACCTTGAAACAATTTTTCTCATTGGCTTCTTTAAAATAATTTGATCTTTCCTGGTATAAATATGGGCAATTCACAATAGTGCACCTCTAAGAGTTTGCAACTCGTTGGTCAATCATGCGAAATCTGTCAACCCAATGGGCGTTTGGAAAAGGTCGACAGATTTCATACGTTGTGATTGGCCAATGCATTACAAACTCCTGGAGACACACTACTGTGAATCAATGATATTAAAAGGTGTATTACTTCATTTAACCAAGGACAATTATTTTATTTTTTTCCCCAGTTCTGAATTCTAAAGGTGGGCAGATCTGAGCACTATCTTATGAAAGCCTCTTGCCTAAATGTTCCAACTGAATGCAACATGAAATCAATAGGTACCAGCACAAACAACAAACCTTCCTCTTGACCATTTGCAAATATTGCTGTAAATGATTTTCCTTTTGTCAGTTTTCATTACTGTAAACATTAATAAAAAATACACTGTCAGTGCTTTGCAGGACAAAGAAACATATTCCCAAGTCAGTAAGGGGTAAACTAAACTAGAAATCATTCAGCCTTTAATAAACTAAATGTATCAAACCCTGAAAATTAAATGCCTGTGTCTAAAGATGAAGTCAAAATGGATGAGAAATGCTAAGATCAAAGTTACTCAACACTGGACATCTTCAAACTTATTTCTGGATGTGTTTGCTGGGTTTGCCTTAATTTACCCTACATTAATCTTTTAAGGCTACATGTGCACCTTTTCAAAGAGGCGACTGTTATTATGATAGTTCCTGTTATTATGACAGATCCTTCACGAGGGCATCTTTTTAGGGCAAATTACTTTCTGTGTGACTTAATACATGTATATAGCCACATCAAATGCTCTGACATTTGGCATCAAAGTTCTTCATTTACAAATCACTAAGGAGCTTCACAAAATGCTTAAACTGCTCTATCTATGCATAAAATGTTCCTTACTTCGTCATCTCTTTGCATATACAGTAGGCCCAAACTAGCAAGCTCCTGAAGATCTACCAATCTCTTGGCAACGACAACTTTTACTACTACAAAATTTAGGGCTCCCACTGAAATGGCAAAATGCAAGCATAATCCAAGCAAATTATGCACAACTGAAATATAAAAATATTACACCGCTCATTTTATGTGATATGTATTAGATAACACCCCGGACAAGAATAAAGCTGATGTATATTCTCGGATGTTTGAAACAGATGTTTCAGTCATTTTCAAGGGATAATGAGACAAATCACAGTAAACAACTCCTCAAACAGTAACGTCTTTCAGACATTAACTGTGCACAGCACCTCATAACTGTAACATTAAAGACTGGCCCATGAGACACGAGGTATCTTATTTGTCATAGGACTTTATCCTGAAGTAGTATCTTTTATTTTTTACGTTTCTAGCTTTTGTTTTTTTTCACCAACTTGTGGTTCAGACTGATGAAAAATGAACTACATGTATTGAACACAGTTCTGTCATATTTTCTCAATGTTCCAACTGAATGCACCATGAAGTCAATGGGTACCAGCACAAACAACAAACCTTCCTCTTGATTGTCAGCAAATATTGCTATAAAAGATTTTCCTTTTGTCAGTTCTCATTACTATAAACACTAATAAAAATACACTGTCAGTGCTTTGCAGGATAAAGAAACATATTCCAAAGTCACTAAGGTGTAAATTACACTGGAAATTGTTCGACCCTTTAACTATTAAGCCCTCAAAATCAAATGTCTGTGCCTCAACATGAAATCAAACTGGCACGAAATGCCAAGATCAAAGCTTCTCAACACTGGGCATCTTCAAAAGTGTTTCTGGATGTGTTTGGGGCCTTTGCTGGTTTTACCTTCATTGATCCATGGAGGAAGGATAAAGAAGGAGTTTGAACTGCCTGGGCTCTAACATCTGGCCAATTCCTGCTTCCTGGCATGCCCGGTATGTCCATAGCCAGAGTGCAGCGAATGCTCGCTATGCACCACCTGTTTCACAACCACAACCCCCTTTGTACCCCATGATCATTGCCGCGATTTTTCGCTGGTAATCTGCATCCTTAAAATGTAGCGTACTGTAGTATAGCAAGTTGAATATTCATGCCATCATTGGTGCTTGGTATAATCTGAAAACAACATCAAATTTAATGCTTGCATAGTTGCTTTTCTTAGGCTGTGTACCCGAAGTGTTCATGCGCAGTTACTGCCCTTATCGAACGTTTTCTTCTGGATTTATTTTGGGAATAAATAGCCAAGTTGTTATTTTGTGTTTTATTTGAATCATTTCTATTACAGAATTTACACCAAAAGGTATTTTATGAGATCTCATGATCACTCCTTGTGATGAAACAGCGCATTTTTTTCGTGAACTTAACGGTCCTGTGGTGGTCAACATGTTGATGGCCAGTCTTAGCCACATTTGTAGAAAGACTTTGAAAACTGATGTTTTGAAATGACAAAATAAAATTATAAACAATGCACGGATAGTGGAAAAGGGCATAAAGATCTAAAAAAAAAAAATTCATGACGGCAAAAGTAAATCTAATGTTAAATATTTTTCTATTTCCTGGTCACTGCAGTAAGTTGTAGTTAATTGCAAAGAAAACACCACAAATATTGCTACGATATTACTGGCCCCATTTGGCCAACTAAGCTGCAGGCAGTAATCAGGCATTTTCAGAATGTTTACTGATGTTCGTCTGACCAGGCAGCGATGATCATCGGCAATATGATGTGCCAGAGTTGTAACTCCTTTTGTGTCCGTCCTCCATGACTGACCCTACATTAATATTTTAAACATACACCTTTTCAAAAAGGCGACTTTTTATAATGATAGTTCCTGTTTTTATGACAGATCCTCTTAGAGGTCATCTTTTTAGGGCAAATTACTTATGTCCAACTTAATGTATAGCCACATCAAATGCTCTGACGTTTGCTATCCAAGTTATTCACTTACAGGGTGTTATGAAATGCTAAAACTACCCTTACTTTGTCATCTCTTTGCATATATAGTAGGCCCAAACTAGCAAGCTCCTGAAGATCTACCAATCTCTTGGCAACGACAACTTTTACTACTACAAAATTTAGGGCTCCCACTGAAATGGCAAAATGCCAGCATAATCCAGGCAAATTATGCACAACTGAAATATAATTATATTACACCGCTCATTTTATGTGATATGTATTAGATAACACCCTGGACAAGAACAAAGCTGAAGTATATTCTCGGATGTTTGAAACAGATGTTTCAGACATTTTCAAGGGATAATGAGACAAATCACAGTAAACAACTCCTCAAACAGTAATGTCTTTCAGACATTAGCTGTGCACAGCACCTCATAACTGTAACATTAATTAAAGACTGGCCCATCTGGTACGAGGTATCTTATTTGTCATAGGATTTTATCCTGAAGTAGTATCTTTTATTTTCCACTTTTCTGGCTTTTCTGCTTTTTTTTTCAACAACTTGTGGTGCAGATTGATGAAAAATGAACCATTGAACACAGCTCCAGCATTATTTCTAAATGTTCCAACTGAATGCGCCATGAAATCAAGGTACCAGCAGAAACAACAAACCTCCCTCTTGATTGTCTGCAAAAATTTGCTTTTGTCAGTTGTAATTACCATAAACACTTATAAAAGTAAGAATTTTGCCCCAAAGTACTTTGTCCAAAGTACCTTTAGGTTCAATTACATTGGAAATTGTCGAGCCCTAAAACTATCAAGCCTTCGTAACTTAATGCCTGTGCCTAAATATGGAGTCAAACTGGCACAAAATGCCAGGATCAAAGTTAAGTACCTAAGTTAAGTGCCTTTCAAAATGAGCAACTCTGAAAAACAAGGTCGTAGACAGGGTCGGCCTTGAAATGAGTTGACTTTGACAAAGACTTGTACACACATCGTGTACATTTCAAAATTTCAGGGTCCGCAGTCCAAACAGAGTCCCCTTCATGTGGACAGCACGTAGTGACACCAGTGAGTATGACTCAGGCATTCTTACTAAGTGAATCACAGCGGAACAATCTGGGTAGCCAGTGTTGCCAGGTTTGAAGAGTAAGATGAAATGTTCCCTCGCTTGGCTGGCCCTTTTCAACTTGGGCAAAGTTACTGGGGCTGTTTTTAATCGGCCCTCTGAATATTCAGCAATGGAAAGTCACAACCAGGTTGATTCAGGGGCTTTGACATGGACATTTATGGCGTATCAAGTCCGTGGATTAATTATTCTAAAAATCATTCAATGGAATGGGATTTTCCAACCAGTAAGTAATTTTTCAACCCAGTAACAAAGTAGACATTTTATAGGCTATAACTATTTCCAGTCAATGGTTGAAAGCTTCGGAATATTGTTTTTAGTAATGTTCTGGAACATAAAAGGAACCAAATGAAGAAGAATTTTATGTGTGGTTTCTATAACAATCTCCCTATTTACAATTATAAAATGTAATTTAGCATTTACGTGTGACTGGTTCCAAGCTTATTTTTGCTTCCTAATTAATTCTGCTATAAAGCAAAATCTTCTACTCGAAACCTTCATGAGGTTGGACCTATCTAAAGACTACCTAAGGGGGAATTCATTGCAAAATTGATTTCACTGATCTGTAATTCAAATAATAAGTTTAGCCACAAAGTTGTATAATTTGAATAAATAATTGCTTTGTTACAAAATTGAAATACTGCTTCTGATATTTTGCCAAAGGTATAATTTATTGTGATTCTTATTTTTTTGTGAAAATTACCTGTGATTTCTATATGCTTATTTTATAAAAGACAATATGTACCTCTGGTTTATTATTCAATGTAAAAAAAAATCAAAATTGTTTATGCAAATGTTGTTTTGTTTTCTGTACATATATTTATTGAGCTAAGCATTTCCCTTGAAATTAAAAGTGTGATGAAAAACCTTAAAGAGTGTGGACATTGTTCATTTTTCTTCTTAAGTGTTGCCCATCTTCACTGCTTGAAATGTAAAAGCGACAGCAGGTTTAGTGGGATAAAAACAAAATTTCAAAATGAGTAAATTCGACCAATCTTTACAAATAGCAAATGAAATCACAGTTGTTGTCTTCCTAGACATGACCCGGGAGTGAACGTGCCATGTTTCTCAGTCACAGAAAACTACTTGACAACTTGTACTGTCACCTGGAGGACATTTCAGAATGACTTGTGTGCAATGTCTGATGAGCCTTCGGGCCATCTCCAAGCTTCTTCTTCTTTTTTTTCCTCTTTCTTTTCTCTTCAGATTGATCAGATGGTAATCCATTTCCGCTCATGGAATCTTTCGGTTGTTCTTTAACAAAACTCTGTGCTCCCGTTTGGCAGGTTTTGTTTCCCTCTGGCAAGTGGGATTTATTCAAAGTTTCCAAATTCTTGCCATCACCAACTGTAGTCCTCTTTTTCCTTTTCTTCTTTTTCTTCTTGTCACCACGGCAACGATCCTGCACTTCAGATTTTTCCCCGTCACTTTCTCGAAGTCTCTTCCGCTTTTTAGACTCTACATCACATGGTGGGTTGCGAGGGATTGACATTGAGGATTTGGCAGAGGTCAGAGTTGAATGGTTGTTAGTAGGTGAAAGGTTAGAGGTCACCTGTTGGTCTTGAGGTGCTGGCAGCTGGCTGCTCTGCAGGATTTGATCATAAGAGACGGCAGCTGATGACAGTTTTGCTCTTTCTCCATCAGAGTCACTGAAACAGAACATTCAAATGAAAACAAAAGGAAACAGGAATACATTCATTACCAAACCTCTTGAAAGATGAATGCGAAGCCCAAGAATTGAATTAATTGGAAAATAATCATCTTAATTTCATGTTTCTGTTGAAGATGACCATCTGTGAAATGGACAAAATGTCACTCTGTGCTCAGTTCAGATTTGTGTTTCAGCTACCCTTTTCAACCACATTTCAACAACACCATCTGAAAAATTGGAAGCAAAAAGAACAACAAAGGAGAAAAACCTGACTGAAGATATTACCGAGTGTTTTGAGTCTTATCATCATCAACTCTATCAGTATTAATTACTGTAAAGCATCTTTTCCGGTCTCTGATGGACCGTTTGACCAGTGTAGCTCACCTGTCGCTGCTGCTCTGTAGAGGGCGCTGTTTCCTCCTCTCAGGCTGGGCTGCCTCCACTGGGGGTCCCGGCTCGGAGGTTGAGAAGAGCTGGAAGTCATCTGAATCCAACACCGGCACATGAAATAAATGCACACATTATTCACTGATGAAACAGTTACAGCCAATCTCAAGGCTCCTGCTGGTGAATTTCAATCAACAGCCAAAGTTCCCGCTGCGTGCATATTTTTTTGGAGCTGCTTACTATTCGTGCTAAGTACAAGTTTGTTCTCACCCACTGCTTGGGATTATGCCCAATGCTTGTAAATGTATATTTGCCAACTGATGACAGAGGTGACTAAGCTTTCCAAAACAATGAGATCCAAAACAACATCCCTGGCCTCAGTGTTGATCTCAAAAGTAAAAACAGAACATATTGCCAACAAATGCCAGCATTCAATGTTTCTCCTTGCTGAAAACACAGTGAAAAGGCTGATTTGTTCGCTGGCATGCGGCTCTACTCACGCTTCCACATTCCCGTTGCCTTTTTTCAAAGTGGGGACTATTGTGAAGCTGGTGATTATGATGCAAATTTGGTCTTTTCATTTCTTGGCTATACACAACGGCCAATCACCATATATACAAGAGCCAGGGTCTGCCTTCTTTCACCGTGTTTGCTCGAGTGTGGGCCGAGAATAATAGCTGAAAAGCGGGCTGAGGATCTCAATTTTTACGGCATTTCTAGCCGCGTCCCGACGCGAAGGGGTTAAGCTTCTCAAATCAACTTTTGTTTGTAAAGAACTTCTCATTAACCCAAAGGCCCAAGTCTACTTACACGTATCAGAATCATCTACCATAGCTACTGAAGTCAGGCTTTGTGATGTCTGTCCATCAACAACTGAGATCGAACTAGAAGAATAAAAGGCACTTTTATTAGATAGTACCTCCCCAACCATTCATTGAAAGACAATTGGAGACAGTTCAAAAGAACATGTACCAAGATTTCTGGCAACTCAACTGTCAGTCAGAAAATCCCTCAAAAGGAAACGCATAATAAGAGAAAAAAATCAGAGAACGCAATAAATAGAAATTCACTGAAAGCTGTCAACCATCCCCTCAGAAGCTGCATCTATTCAGAATAAGAGGGCAATTGGGTATCTTGTAACAGAGGGTAGGCACTTCCGACGTACTATTTTACCACTCAATAGAAAAGAGTGCAATAAAAAATGTATTACCTGTCAAGCCATGAAGTTAGCTTCTTGGCAATAAACGCTTTCTGCTCTGCTGTTGCATCCACATTTCTGTAATCTCCCTGATCTTTAAAATCCTCCAGGATTCTTCAGAGGAAGACAGTCATAAAAGATGTATAAGTCCATTATTAACCCTTGAATAACTTTTTTTCAGACTTTCTAAAGTATTTTCTCCTTTTTTCGCGATTTCATCAGGTTTCACTGACACGGCATTATTTATACGATATCCCGGTTGACGTTACAAATAATGAAAATTGAAAAATGGAAAATCTACCTCAAACTCTTCTTCTTTGGCTTCAGTTCAGTATCAAGGTTTCTCCCTGCATAGAAAAAGCAAATGTGATCACTTTTATTAAATATTATGGGAATGTGCCATCTTTATCTAGACCAAATATGGGGATTTTAAATCAATTTTTCTCTCCCCCCACAGTAAGATTAGCATTCTTATTTTAAAATCAATCCCATGGTCAATGTACATTAAACTGCAGGACGTTTCACTTTTATATGAATTGTAACTTTGAACGAATTTTTTTCATCCCATGAATAACAAATTTTTCAGAGAAGGGGAAAAGTCCTGTGGACGTGGGCAGGTCCACAGAACATCCTTCCCTTCTGTATCATGTGGATATCTGTTGCTATCTGAGGCCACACCAGGTGGGCAAATTTAACCACTTGACACTAGATGATGTGTAAACATACAGAGTTTTCCTTATTTGTTCCACGGAAGACATGTACGTTCGTTTAAGACTTCTTATTTCATCTAGTTGCGTTAATGCGTCATGATGGGTTGCATGATAAATAAATTTCAATTTCGAAGAATTTGCAGGAAAAAAACCTGCCCCCAGCAGCTTTCTCTGGCAAGATAAACCAACGTTAACTGGTTAAGGTTTGCGCAGGCCCAAGCACACACACACACACCAGGAAACATGCACATATGTAGTTGTTGGAATGGACTCCCAGTTCAGTTCCTGGTGGACTGTTTGGGAGTTTGCACGACAAGGTACGTTATTTCACCTATTTTGTGGGGGAGAAATGGATAAGTGTACCGTAAATGGACATCACCAGCCATTAGAAATAGATAACACGTCCTAAAATGTCAAATTTAGCAAGGGGAAAATATTGAAGCAATTACTCTGAAAATAGCCTACATGTCCAGAGTTTTTCAGGCCTTTTTCATGGGGTTTGCGCACAGCTTGTCAACAGGTCAGGGACCCAACCACAATCTAGCGACAACGCTAGACCATGCATACATGTGCCGCTTGACTGTACAACGATGATGTAATTTCTGAGCTTTTTTTAGATCATGGTTTGCTTATGACATTGATCTCTTTATTGGCCGAAAACTATGATACAAAAGCAACGATTGCTCAAATTTACTGGAAACATGCTATCCAGGATATCAATTAAACTTTTCTTTTATTTGGAATCTTGAAGAGTTAAGAGTGGATCAAGGAGATTTTTTGGTTGAATCTTGCACCAGAGGTGTTGAATTTGTATTGTATTTGTGGGTAGGAGGGTTCCGCTGATGGAAAAGTTAATGTGAAAAAAGTAAAGTTTTACTGAGGCTTACTTTATGCATGAATATGTTGCCATTAAAAATTTCCAAATTACGTGTAGTTTGGCCATAGACCCTAACACTAACGGCTGGCTGCCGCCATAGTTGTGTTGTTATTTTCCCAAAATCTCACAAGAAAAATGATATCATTTTCATGTGACATGATAAAAATGACAACATCACTTCCTGAACAAGTGACAGGAGCAGAAACTAGCGACATCATTAGACTGTGGTTTGGTCCCCGACCTGGTCAAATGATGTCTGCTTATGAAACCCTTTCCGAGAATGACCTGACAACTTGGTCCTAATTTACATAGCGAAAGAAACTGTCCCCTAACTAACGTGGTGGAGGCCTGCCCAGACAGATTCAACTCCTTTAGTTCCACACACAAGCACAATGACAGAGCTGGACAGTTGATTGTTCAGTTCTGCAATTTAGCCAGTTCCACAATTCAGAAAAAATTGGCGTCATTTTCAGAAGGACAAAATTGCTCGGAACTCTATTCATGCTTCTCTGAAATAGCTTACTTGAAGATCTTGCAAAAAAACAATTTTGTTTACAGAATCACCGCTGTAAATTAAGATCGGTGACGATTGTTTTTCACCCATCGCGGTTCCCAACAGCAGCGTGTGTGCGTTCTGCATAATGTTGCATTTGTCGCTCCTTTAAGTGATCATCGCGGTGATTTTTTTTAAAGCCAAAATCCCCTCTGCTATCGGATATCATCAGCTATCCCACCATGAAAATATGACTTCTGTACATTTTCAAATGAAGGTATTATGTTTTGGACATACATGTATGGAGCCTGTGATGAACATGATTTGAACAAGATGGCGACACTGAGCTGACGACAAGACAAGTTTCTGATTTGAAGGGGAAATTTCTCTTTTCTTCCCAAATGTGAGTAAACCATCATTACTGGAATCTCTGATTCTCACTTGGTCCATAGCCGGGCGCATTAGACAGTTTAAGGATCGGTTTGGAGGTGAATTCAGAGTAGAAGCTATTTTGAGTGCAATGAATTAATGGAAGCAAATGCCTATGGAAGGTACTTGGACTCTCCTATCGCTCGACCATGTCCAAATGATAAAAAAGGCGATTTGTACGGTCCAAATTCAGTGAAGTTACTCGGACTAGCATAGCCCATAGGCCTACCATCCATGTCTGAATTTGAATCATAGAGTTAGCAAGGCATCCATCAGGAAACATCAAACCAACTTCATTATTATTTTTATTATGGGCCTAATCATTCTGCAAAAGCACCCTTAGGCACTCTCGCAAGCCTGAACTTTAATAGAAACCTGTAGACATGGTTACCCGTAAACAGGGCCCGAGGTATACTCCTCCGTCATCTACTGGAGCGCTGTCCCAATTTATATGGATTTCTTTTGAAAATTTTATCCGGGATATTCGTGGGCATAACCAAACATCCGCTTGATTTTATGAGCTTAAATTCCACCGGTATGTTCGCTACTTACGGGGTAAACTATCCACTATTTTCAAGATGTATTTTTTTTTATCCACTAGGTTGCTAATTGCAGAAAACTCACCTTTTCCTTGTTTTTGCCCCACTTGCACAAACCTGATGGCTGTTTCATCACTTTCGTGTCACGTCACAGAATGTCAGCTGCACTACCAATGATTTGCCACAAGCAGCGTGACTGGACAAAGAACCAGCCAATGGCATTGCGTATTAGCTGCGACACGAAACAGCCGTAAGTTTTCATGACTACTTACATGTAGATCGACAGGTACTCTCGCAGATCTGAATGAAATTCGTAAGTGCTGAAGCCTAGGTGCAAACTAGACAGGTTCTCGTACAGGCTTCCATTACTTAACAATACAAAGGAGTCCATGTAATGTACAAGTCACGCCAAAATTAGTTAAGAGTGGGAAAACGGCAACAAAAGACAACAGTTTTCCTCCAAACGAGGAAAAGGCGAGTTTTCTGCTATTAGTATTAGCAACCTAGTGGATAGTTTACCCCGTAAACAGTGAACATACCAGTGGAATTTTGGCTCACAAAAGCGGCAATAAAGTACCGAAGAGAATACATCATGCGCACAATTAGTGTGTAAAAGGCATAAGCGCGTGAATCAGCGCGTGAACCAACACGCGCGCATACTTCATTCATTTCATTTGCACTGCACTTTCTGGTTCACAGTGACGTCACACTTCGGTACTCTATGACATCATTTTTACTAGGTCATGTGATAATGATGAATATTTTCCCGCGCGATTTTGGGAAAATAATGAGATTTGAAATGCCGGCGGCCAACATGGCTGCCATTGCCATTACCATTGGAGTTTATGGCAAAATTGTATCCAATTGCTATTTTGGAAAACCGTCACTGTATAAACATAAAATTTTCCAGGGTGAATTGATGGAGATTTTTAATGGCAACATTTTCATGCAAAAAGTAAACTTCGGCAAAGCTTCATTTTTTCGCGACGACGTTTTCATCGGCACAGTTGGACTTCAACACATCCAAATTCCAATGCAAGATTTGACCAAAAAATCTCCTCAGTCCGCTTTTAGAGATACCAAATGAAAGGAAAGTTTCATTTAGATCTTGGGTAGGCCCCTAGCATATTTCCTGTAAATTTGATCAATCAGAGGAATTGGTTTTGAAGTTTTGGGCTGATAAAGAGATCGATGTCATTTGCGAACCGTGATCAATAATTACGTCATCGTTGCACAAACGAGCGGCGTATGCATAGTCTGGCGTATTGTGGTTTGGTCCCCGATCTGATCACAGAGGAATAAAACACATTTCCTCCATGATCTGATTAATCATGGGGCTAGCCCTTGACAGTAGAGAAATACCTTTCAATATGGTTCTGTGAGAAAAACATGGCCATGCAGCAGATTTAAGCTTAGCTTTTTCCTCTTCGTCAGAGCTGGAGCTTGATTCTGTCATATTTGCCCGTTTTTAATGCTTTGATTTCAGGTTTACGAACATGTACATGTACGTTACTTTGTCGAAAACAATCACAGTGGGCGCAGACATGATGTACGAGGACATAATAAATTGTACTTTGTAGCATTCATTTTAGGCCTAAAATACATTGGAATGATCTTGTTAGGGAAAAAAATTGAAAAAAATAAACATTTCATTGTGTTCTGGGCACACTGGATAAGAATAATTTTAATACTGAACTGGAAGATATTATAGCGATCAGTGCCCAGCGCCCATATTCAAAGCTCTTGAGGGCGCAATTTTAATCAACATAGTAGAAATGAGATTCACGCCTGTCATGCTTGTACTGTCAAATGTGACTGATCGCGGGCTGCTGTCACTTAAGGTATGCAGTGTAAGAATATGTTCAGTTCTGAAGAAGGAACAGCTTAGAATTAAAAAGGAAGAAGATGTGAAAAAAGATGCATGTATTTTCCCTGTACTTGTGTCTAGCTTTTCCTACCTCCAGCCAGTCCATGCTAATTCTAATATAAAAGGTATAGGCCTGATAACGATCATGGAGGTAGAAATAGACTAGTCCGAGGTGCAGTGATCAGTAACTTTTCGTCATCATGATGATCATGATCTAGACCCGTAAACAGGGCCCGACGAATACTCCTCCGGTGTATGGAGGAGTATTCGTTGGGCCCTGTTTACAGGTCTAACATGTCTAATCATGCTAGTAAATGATCTCCATGGAATTAGGACTCCTATCATTTTTGCTTTGCCATCTCCTATAACATGTATGAAATTGATCGTGATCATTTAATCATGTTGAAATTTTAAAATTTGATTGTCAAGTACATCTCACGGAGTGATGATTACCCCCAGAACTGTGGGGTCCGACGTGCGAGGGAGAGGAGTGGATGTCGGACCCCACAGTTCTAAGGGTAAGTGATGATGATAATACATTTACATGTATTCAGTGCTGTCAAGTGTGATTCGTGCAGACATGTTTATTATTTGTTCAATCAATCCCTTAAACTAAGAATTTAGTAAATAGTATGGAGTTTGTCCACCTCTAGGAGCTTGGAAAGGCAGAACTAGGCTGTCATATTACAGTGCCATCATTTGATCACCTTTTTGTCTTATTCACATTTCTGGAAGAATGGTTAAAAAGTGGAAGTAAACTCAGATTTTTTGACAGGATCATCTGGAAGCACATTGTAATCAGCCAACCCCATGTACTGTATTTAGAAATTATTGTCTACTTTATCATGTTTATTGATCGTGGGTATGGACATGGCATGCAAGGGGGCACAAGCTCCCTGGGTTAATAAAAAGGGGGAAAAATTGTAACAAATGGGGGTAAGAGCTCCATATATGGACATCACTAATTTACCTTGCAGTAGTGTATACTATTACCCTGGAACTGTAAGCCACACTCCGGAGTGTGGCTTACAGTTCTGGGAATAGGCCTACTGGTTTGTTATTAACCATCAGAGAGTGATAACGTTTCCTAAAAAGTCATATTAACCACTTCGCACCGGTGGCAGTTATCAATGTTGATGATGCTGGGGCGTGATAAATATCCTTTTTTGCTGTTTTCAAAATTCTTTACAAATTCCTATCTTCTTTTACTGGACACTTACACCCACATGAACGACTGTCTGGCTTCTACTCTAATCTGACAGACAACATTGACGCTAGAGTATTTCAGCCAGGCCTGCTGCCTTGTAAAAAGAGCCCAGATTGTGCGGTGTTACGTAATTTTCTTTTGTTCATGAACCTGGCACAGTGCGCTGCTGACCTCTTTTCAATAGGGGCCAGATTAGCGTGCAGCAGTGCTGTGTGGCTCATCGCTGCGGTGGTGGAGTGCTTTTGTGCCCAGTAGTAATCCGCTCGCTCTCAATGCCCCAAAGCCTGGTATACGGTTTCAAAACAAGGCTGAATTATCTTCATTTTGAGAGTGAAAAAGTCGGTAATTCCCAGCAGCCTGGTCTTTTTTTCGTAGTACGGTCTTTTGTTACAGGGCCCTGTTTCCTTTGTCCGAGTTCGGAGACCCGGCCATGCGTACAACACGTGTCCAGTATCGGAAATCCCGGTGGCAAGTGGTTAACACTGAAATGTTTACTAAAAACTACTGGTATTTACTAAGAAAACACTTAAAATTTGCAGACTAGTCTCATAGGATTTGTACACAAGGTGTTAAATGATGTCCTGACATGGAACTCTTTCCAAAATAGAAACTCACCAATTTGCTTAAAAACACCTCAGAAATTAAAAATGACCTCATAAATTTCTTTAATGGTTTATCAGTTTTCTGCTGATGACTGCTTTGTTCCCCCCCCAAAAAATCCTGCCAACGTGCATGATGGCGACTCTTATTTTTCCTTTCTTTCACAGGGCACACATTGCATAACTAATCACAGCATGAGTGATCTGGGCTTAAGTTAACCAATTAACATCTAACTAGACTATCAGAATGCCCACGCCCCACATCCGAACCATGACCTACCTGGTCATGTCAGGCTGGATCCTGGCCAGTATTGGACTCAGCAACATCAACAAGTGGCTCTTCAACGAGGAGCGTTTCAGCTACCCGGTGTTCCTCACCACACTTCACATGCTCTCGGCCTGCCTCTTCGGCTCAGTGGTGCTCCGCTACACCCCCTTGGGGGCGGCCTTCGGGGAGGGCAATGCCCGACTGCAGCTCCCACCCGGGTTGACCCTCAGGATCCTGGTGCTGAGCGTGGTCTTCACTTCAGCCGTCACCCTGGGCAACATTGCCCTCCGTCACCTCTACATCTCTTTCCTGAAGATGGTCTTTGCTTTGTCGCCGCTGGTGACTGTCCTCCTCTCCAGGGCCCTCTTTCAGCGACCAGTCAATAACTATGTTTACATGTCCATGGTGCCTCTGTGCTTCGGCAGCATGTTGTGCATTACGGGAGAAGTCAACTTCAATGTTTATGGCTTTTTAGCAGCAGTTGGGGCTACCATACTGAGAGCGCTGAAAAGTTTATTGCAAGGTTTGAATATAGCTGTTTAGATCTGTTCCTACCCTTAGAGAAACTATACCTGCTCTTGGGTTCAGCACTGCATGGACCTGAAATTCATCTTAATATGTCTTTTCACTGTGACTGGAGGTCAGTGCAGTCACATTATCCCTGCCATTTTGTCAGCCACAGAGGTTATGCATTGCCAGCGTCTCCATGGTGTCCAAAGATCTTATAGTGCTGCGTAGCAGCACAAGATGGGGAACTTCACCGTGAATAAGTGTAAAACGTTGTTATCGCATGGGCACCATTTGGGTTGGACTACGCCTATGCAGTGCATGTTAATACACAGGCGCCTATGCCTTAACGTCCACACTCGAATGGGGCCCATGGTAATAACAACTTTTTGGCCGAGTCATCCATCTTGTACTGCTACACGGCACTATACAATCTTTGATGATGTCTCAAGGACTGTGTTATTTTAATTTAAACAGTGAATGCACAAAAGGTTTACTTGAGCCTATCCGAGTGTTACAAAACTATTACCCTCTGAGGACGCATTAATGCGTAAATGCATAATTTCTATTTCATGTCATACCTGCTCCTACTTTTGACAACTCTTAGAGTTCAATGGCCATTCATTTTCCCTTTTCCTCTCTGGTAATCTTAAAGAGCACTGCGTATGCTGATTCATTCCTCCCTCATGTCTGTCCCTAGACTCTTCTCTTCATTTTTACCAAGTCTCTGTCCATGTCTTTCACCTCTTCCCTCCACAGGTGTTCTCCTCAAGGAGCAACGCATCGATTCCATCCGCCTCCTCTACCACATGTCCATTCCCAGCTCTGCCATGCTCCTAGTGGCCACCCTGTTCCTGGAGCCCACTGCCCTTTCCCCTTCCTCCTTTTCCACCTCAACTGCTGCCCCATCTCCGGTAGCAACAGCCTCGGGGATCCCCTGGTGGCCGGCCATCGTGACCCTCCGTCTCCCGGCCCTGCTCCTCATGAGCTGCCTGTGCGCTGTGGGCTACAACCTGATGACATTCCTGGTCACCTTCTACACCTCGCCGGTGGCCCTGCAGGTGCTAGGCAATGCAGCCGTGGTGCTTGACGTGGCTGTCTCTCTGGTGGTCTTCCGCAATCAAGTGTCCTGGCTCAGCCTTGGGGGCATCCTGTGCGTCATGCTGGGCACTGTCATGTACCAGGAGGCAGGGTCAGTCAAGTGGTACGTGGACAACCGGGTGTCCCGGTCACTGAATTCATACTTCTAACCACAACTCTCCAGGCTTTTCTGCTATGGACCTTCCCAAATCTTCTACTTTGTAGGAAATCAATGGCACATTCTTAGTACATGTACCTCAAGTTTCCAAGACACATCAAATCCTACAAATGCATAGTCTTAGCTCTTCTTCCTCGGACCTGCAAAATGCTCCTAAAACGACCTGGAGAATTTCGAAGGAACCAGGAATGTGGGGCAGAATGATCTAACAAATGATGGTTCATGCATGCACGTAAATGATCATGTACAGTACGCTTTTCATCTCGTAAATTGACACAATCTGTGGTTGAAGTGAACAGAGCTTGGATACGGGCAATTCAAATGCCATATCTACATGTACATTAAGCAGTTGTTGGTGTTGTTGACATTCTCTTTTGAAATTCATGTGTGCCGAAAAATGTAATGCCTTATTAAGACACAGTCTGAGCTTGTATGCAAAGCTGTGGCAGAAGCTCTTTCACATTCCAAGCTTACCTATTCTAAATTTGACCCTCGCAATCAAATCTTATGACCTCTTGATCTGTTGCAGGCACAACCCAAACTTTTGGGTTTTGGTGCAAGACTTCTTCCGCCGCAAAGAAAAGTCTTGGAGAGTTTGTATAAGTATGAGTGACACCCCATGTCCTTATACAAGAGGTAGTGTGCTAGAGAGGACGGAGAAAGTTTATCAGCAGAAAAGAAAACTTTTTCATTGTATTCAGTAAAAATGAAACAAAACAGTATTATTTGTCCAACATCATGTAAAACATTTTTGTTAAGCTGGGAAATTGTGAAGAGGAAAATTGAGATGAAGACCTTTCCATTGCAGATTCAAAACTGTCTACACAGTGCAAGTTATGCCAATCGTGTGTATTCCTTAAAGTGTTGAGATATGTGAAAAATTAGAAAATTCAAAAATTGTATGTACTGTGGTATAAATAAGCTCAATTCCCGGGAACCTTTAAGCACAAAGATTTCCTAAATGCCAAAAAGTTTTGACCCAAAAGTTTTTGACGGGTCAATCAAAATGTAATGCGCTGTGCCTTGCCTGCGACTAGGTTCTAGTGAAACTCATGCGTTATCATGTTCACCTGTTAAGCAGGTTTGGTGAACCGTCCAGTGAATATCCTTTGCCTTCAGCCCTCAAATTGAACCTGAATGGCCCCTAGTGAGAATAGCTACCATGGTATGAGTGCAGTATTAAGATAATATTTATGAAATACCAAAGTAATATTTCATTGACCTTGGCACAGAGATGTGCTCGCAGTTCGTTGTGTGCCCAGCAAAAGGTCATAAGCGCACTTACACCCTTTTGCCCAGAAGCATGATTACAGTAGAAAAAATTTTCAGGTAAAAGGACGTAAGCAACACACTCTCTTTATTTGGTAAAAACGGATAAAATTTACTACAAAATCAACACAGGCTGTGCAAAAAGCAACCTTTGAACAACTTATCACATGACTTGGGAAATGCTTTTGGAACTATTTGCAAAGAAATCTTTATATTTCATTAAAATAAAACAGTTGCATACATACAATACGTCCTTTTACCGGGAAAATTGTTTGAAGCGATTATGCTTCCCGGCAAAAGGTCATAAGTGCTTACAGCCTTCTTCCTGGCACCCGACGAGTTATGGGATACTTTAAGTTGTATTCTTGTTTGAAAATGTCTGTGCCATTCAAATGGTCAATACATCGTGTAAAGTAAATGTATTCAACATTGTTAAGTTGACCTACAAAATGCAGTATTCCATGTTTTCCTTGAAAGGTATTGTTAGACATGTGCGTCAATCTTTTAATCTGTAAGATAATCAATGTCATTTTATCTCTAAGGTTATTTTTATGATCAAGAAGCCATGTTCCAATTAATTGTTTTGAGGCAGTGGCTCAGATTTGACATTGGTACAATGAAGTGAATATCCGTAGCCATTAACAGTAGTTGCCATTACAGGTGAGGCTTACATGGACAGTGTACATGTACTTTAACTGGTCCTCATTCTGCAGTGGAAAAGGCATCACTTTTACCATTAGCCTGAAATGATGGAAGTACGGTACATGTGCATATACTGTATGCTTTGAACGCATTTTTCTGAGTTTCCGGGGGGGGGGATCAATCATTCAGTTTCACCTTAAATGTTTTTGAATCGGTCCAAACACAGTTTTCCAATGAGATACAAAAGTAATAATTATTATACAATACCTGCATAAATGCCTGTCATCTGATTGGTGGATCGTTGATCACGTGTCATTGAATTATTTTTTCCATTCAGTGGAACACATTTGATAGAACTTCATCTCATTTTACTGCTTAGTTTCCACCCCTTTTCATAGACACGTATCTCGTTCCCAGTAAGGAAGAAAAAAATAATGTAGGGACAGAAGCAAGTCTAACATTGCAAGACACTACCAGTGAGTGGACAGCGCTTCATTCATGTCAGGCACTAATCTGTTTTGCAAAACGATGGACATTAATAGGCGGGTTGGACCTATTTGTTCTTCTAACAGAGGAGGACTTATGCTGGTTTGTAGAAAACAAACCGTGTAGTGGTAAGAAAGGTGACAGATGAAATCTTTGGTTTTCAATTGGAACCTCGTGGAACTGAGCATTTCATCAGTCACTTCATGAAATTATTCTTACCATTTCAGTCATAAACATTATTTGTAGAATAAAGGTAATTACAAAAATAAAAAAAATCTTTGCCATCTTAAAACATTTTAATAATGAGTCTAAAACAGTAATGATTTAAAAAGGCCTGAAATGAATCATAATAATCATAAGAGCTAATAATGTACAAAAATGTTAAGGTGAAGGCACAATCACCGTGCTTAAACTTGACTGCGACTTTATGAAATAAGATTACGTGAAATGCAATACATGTCACTGCGAACATCTAACAAAAGAAACACAGTGCACTTATCGCACCTTGCTTCTTTTGTTAGATGTCGATAGTGTGTGCCGTGTGTGTAGCGAATTATTGTTTTCATTACCAGCAATGGCCGTTACAGTTCAGCTTCAATGCAGGGTCAGGGGAGTGCCATGCAGAGCAAAAAATGTTAAGACACGCAAAACAGGTTACCAACCAAAATTCCATGCAGTGTTACACTTCTTGTGGCTGGTGACCAGCTTTACTGTTGCTTTGGCAACACATTAAGCAATCCTGCTTGACAGCTCTTTTTGGCATAGTGGCTAGAGATACGGTATTTAGGAAAAATTGGGTTGACTTAATTTTCGGTCAAATATTGTCATGAACAAAAGTAAAGGTAGATTTAAAATGTAAGGTCCGTATGTTCATGGCTTACGCACATGCTGTGTGTACTGTTGAGTGACCAACAGATGATATTCATTTGAAAATGGTAGTAAGAATTTCAAAATTTAAAAAAAAAAACTGATGCAGTACTTGAGCCTGAAGGGTATTTTTAATTAAGTTAGTGATGAATATTTTATGTGTAAATAGATAATTATTTGAGGTTGTACATATTTTGTTCTTATTTAAGGTATGTATTTTATTCTGAAGAGTGTAATGCCACATTAACAGAAAAAATGAAGTGGAGTGCAGGTGGATTAATTTATTCATCAGGTGAATGATACCTCTTTGGTGGCATACATGTACACTTTGTTCTAGCTTGAAATTCCGAGACGGGCCACTCAAATGTTCAGGTGGAGACACTTTGGACTCTTTTGAACCCAGACTTCAAAGATTCTCACAAGATAGCTTTAAGCAACTTACCTAGTAATGGCACTTTCCTGTTGCAAGCGAAGTGTATACAGTGTGCATCATTTTGTTTATAGTACATGTAGCTCCATGCAGAGGGTGGACAACTGTTAACCCGGACCTAGTTTTATTAGCGTTGCTTTTGTGTGGTTAGCAGTAGAAATAGTTGTGTTACCTCTAGTGGACGGATTGTACTAACCTGACTGAACCATATTCCGTGGTACGCATGAACAGATGTTAATATATTGGCTGTACAAGGACTGTTGTGATATCACTTGAGGTTGGCATGCTTTTTCTGTGTTTACTGCTTATAGTTATTGCTGTAAGGATGTTATTACATCCTTCCATACAGTGAGTTTCGATGAACTCTGGCTCAATGTCTCCATACACAAGAAGGCCCCCTCACAATAAAAACAAGGCAATATGCAGGCATATTGTTCTAAATAACTGGCCTTAGACAGAGTTACTGGTTAGAAAAAGTATCACAAGTAAAATATTGTCGGGAAGCTTTTCTGTTGCAAGCAACTGTAAGAATGTGTACCTTTCTTTTGAATGCATTTTTATACTTAAGTGTCTTTTCATTTATATATATTTTACTTTGCATTAATTACGGTTTTCCGTTACTGCGTCTGAGTTCTTTCATTTTTTTACCGTTGCTTTTTATGTTTTAGGCTTTTGCAGTCTATATATTCACCGAATCATATTATGGAGGAAGCAAAGTCTGTTATGGAAATAAATGGATGTTTTGGACGTGTCTTAAGAGCTTTTGTCATTGTGTTTCAATACAACAGGACTGTTTATTTCAAAGAATATTTTGGGACAAAGACCACTCAAACTTCAATGGCTAAATGATAAACTCACCCTCTGAAGCATCAGTGCATTGGAGATGTCACTTTCATGCTATAATAAGATCCGTGCACCTGACTACATGTAACTGATAATTTCAATTAATGGCCTTCAGATGTAGACCAGATTCGTCATCAGTCTGATCGAAACGTGTACCCATGCAGCAAATCAATTCAGATGATCATTGCTAATTTGGGGCACCAGACTTGTTGCCAGATTCAGGCTAAGTTTTCACTGGATGCAGTCTTTCCAAAGAGTGTTTTCACCGTCAACATACCAGACAGAATCGATGGGCAGATTGGGGGGGGTGGTTTATGACAGACAGTAAGAGCATGGTGAAATAAATCCCTATTTTACACTTCTGACATTACATACATACACAAAGCAAAGGCACATGTCAATGTTGCCTGTAGCTGATTGGTAAGTAAAACTTTACTCCCATTACCTTCCCATCAACAACCTGTAGATTTGAATTACGAGTCAATTCTATGGTTTTCCAAAAAATAATGGACTTGACGTTGGTGCATGTACTACAGCCAACAGCATGCCAAAATAAACAAATAAAGGACACTTTTTTTTAAACAAAGCGAAGTTTGGTTTAATATATATATTCCATCTGCAGAGTGCGTGCACAAACCAAACCAACCTGTCTGATTTCATAGAATTGCTATAAAAAAATAGCCAAGTTACTGCTCGAAAATGGTGAGGGACTTGTGACAAGCATCAAGCATTACAATATTTGGTCTGGTAACCAAGTTAAATGTCACAGAGCTGCTAGGCAGACAATCTTGCTGAGCAAGTTTACATGCTAAGCAAGAATAGGCAGAGAACCAGCCACAAGCAAATACATACTAAAAGGCATTTTGGACGGTAAACAATTTTGGTTAAGCGAATGTTTAATTCTAGCACTTGGCAGGTTTGTGAAACTGATTTCTACACTGTTTTTATGCACCGAGGTGGAATCTTTCATCTCTTGCCAGCAGAGAGTTGTTGTAACAACACAGCCATATCAGAATTGTTGGCTTCCATGGATAGTCCTCCTGGCCCTTCATATCCTACCCTCCTGTCTTCTGTTTTTTAGTGTAATATGCAGGACAGATTACAGGAAAGCCCCATTCACATCCAATCAGTTTCATTTTAACAGTTCACCACAGCTGTGTACTTAGCCACAAGAACAAATCTGTCAAAACAATGTACACTACCTTCTCTTTTTACAATTCATCTATTTTCATCCATAGTTTAATAATCCACAGTAAAGGTTGACCAATTTCATATAACCGCCAAGTGCACTCGCGAACAGAGGGGGGGAAAAAGACAGCTCAATGTCAGGTGTATTGCTTGTGATGAGTTTCATGCTGTTTTTGCTTAGTAATTATTTTCTGGCTAAGCAGATACATGACATAATGTCCCCGGTATTTCCATGTCCAAGGCAACAAGTACAATTTTCTTTACTTTGATCGATCTCTCGGGATAACCAGAGAAAATTCTTCAATGGAGTTCACTTTTCTTTCAAATTTAAATAAGACAAGACAAGACAAAATACTTAATTTTCTTTCACACACGTTCTTTTTATTATTGTTTTTAAACCTGAGTTTTCCTACTTTAAAAACAAAGATATCTGTCCCGTAACAAAGGTATTCAGTAATAAATTCACAGTGAATCCAGTGAAGCAATTTGTCTGATTCCTTCAAGAATTGATCCAATAATTTCAGAGTGTAAAGAACATTCCTACAATTTCAAACACCATAAACACTATCTTCAATTACTCAGAAAAAGTGGATACATGTACATATGCACACCACATACTGATGAAATGCACATAGGTTTAAGATTCTTCAATGTCACCGTAGGCAAAAGTTTCTCAAAAATAACCAACGAATGCCAAACTTCCATTCACCATTTTTCTTTTACATTAGTATTTCAAGTCGTTCCAATGCATACAAGCTTTATTGCCTAACTGAAAACACGGAAGAAATCATGACATACCCCAAAAAAGACAACTAAATGACTGATTTCTTTGATTCAACTTTATCTCAAGAATGATGAAAATTTCTTGAGCTGAAGCACATGGTCTTGCATCACGCCTCTATGGCAACATTTCTTTCTGGCAACAGGTATTTCTGTTTCTGCTACAAGCAACTGACTTAGCTGTTTCAAAGATCTCTACCTCCTAAACACCGGGGACAGACCCAGGACAAACACGGAACAGAAAGTTGCAAAATTATTTTGTGCAACTTCCTTGGAATATACACTTTTGAGAGACAATGGCAATACAGCCATCTCATCACAATCATTTCCCATTTCTCTTTACATCTGCCTCTCTGAAAGGAACCATGGTGGTTAACAACATAACAAGTCACAAGCAATAGGCTATTGTTAATAGAGAGAAATAATTGCCAGACGATTTATCTGCAGAGGTCTCCTTTCGATCGAACCCTTAGTCAAACAATGTTCTCAATGCCTCAGATTTCCGAAAATCAAGAATCATTGTATCCAGACAAGAACAACTCCCCAAAGAATTCTGAAAAAAAAAAAAATTCCATAAAATCCTTGTCAATTCCCTGCAGTCACAACTCCAGGTTCCACAGGCATAGCAAACTCCATACCATGAATTCTCTCCCCATTTCCCAAAAATCAAGAATCACTGTATCCAGACAAGAATAACTCCCCCAAAGAATTCTTTAAAAAAAAAATCCATAAAATCCTTGTCCATTCCCTGCAGTCATAACTCCAGGTTCCACAGGCATAGCAAACTCCGTAACATGAGTTCTCTTCCCATTTTCATGCAATATTTATAAGCTCCTACTGAACTTTTACTTTTCCTCAGGATACTTTCCTTGAAATAAACTGACTGTTGGATAAATCTAACCAATTCTTTTCCTCTTCTGTCTTATTGCAAAATGCAACTTTCTCTTTCATGCATTTTTTTTCAAATCCACTTCAAGCAACTTTTGCCCCGTTTTCCAACTTCCTAGTTTATGAAAACAATTTTGGAAATTTCCTCATTCAAAACCGTCGAAACAAACTCTTTCATATATTGCAACAACTGCAACAGTTGGGCATTCTTTTACACGTGAAGTTTCATTCTTAAAGAAAAACTAATATCTGTCATTTCAAATATCATGCTTTTTCTTGCTTTGCAACATCTACAATGAATATTTACGAATCAGCTTGACTTTGTATGATTTTAAAGATCTCAAAGCTTCAGATCTGTTATTTCTGATTAAGAATTTCCACTGTTCACAATCAACATTTAAGAAAGGACTGGCCACTATTCAGGTGATACATTCACACACTTTTTGATTTTTTTTTTTTTGAAGACTGTTTAGAAATTGACCGCTTTCTTTTTCAAGCCTGAAATTAATTGAAAATCCCGTAACTTTTCCAGAATTATTCAAAGCCAAAAGACACCATGAACAAAGCCATCCATTTCCAACCAAAGATTGACCTGTCAAATTCTGACAAAAACCTAGGCAATTTTCAAGTGAATTGTGTGAGCAGTTTTGGCATGCCTTTGTGATCAATTTACAAACATGTTTTTGTGATTTAAAAAATGTCAAAGTTGACATGACATTGATTTCTGAGTTCGCTTCACTCAGACTCTATGCTCAGACACTTGCAACGTTAACAGCACAGCTTCGTACCTAATACAAGTGTTTCACATCAAGAGACAGAAAGCACTATTAGAGTCAAAGACATGAGAATCACAGGCTTTGACCAACTTTGACAATTGGCTAATATAAGGTCACATGCCCAGCAACCAGCTATGAGGATAAAAGGTCAAAAGATCAATCTTCAGGTAATTGCATTCTGTGATCAATGTGCCATTTCTGAAGCAGGTTATTTCCATTTGCAATTTTGGAAAAATACATTTATCTCCAGGATTATCCAGAGGTTACCATGATCAGTATTTTAAGCAAATTCTTGCCTAAAAGCAAATGGTTAATGGATCAAAAGTACCCAAAGAGGTTGTTACTTAGGAAGCAACAAACTATGAGCAACTCCACGAGGACGCGTACAAAAATATCAAAAGGAAACAAAGAGCAATAAAAGAGGAACTTTACTTACAAAGAAAATAAAAATTCCACGCCCACAAACTTTCAATGCTAATAGAAGTTCTTCAGAAGAATTTTATAAAATTGGAATGATCTGTAATTTTATGAACAGTTTGCAGACTTGATGAACTGAGTTCTTCCCTTCTGCAACAGACAAAACTGCCTGTGTCCTATACATTCAATCACTACAAACAGTGGATTATCGAATGGACCTGACTACTGTAAACATTATAAAGCTTGAGCACAAGTCCGGTGCCACAGCTCCTTCACAGTACAACATTTATCTTGCAGTTGGCTTTACTGTGTAAGTTTTCTGAAAAACAAGCAACTTTTCAATATAAACACCAATATTCAAGTAACTGTGGGACAATATCACCTATGCATTCCTCGAACCAGTCTTGTCTTTGTTTCAAAGCACTTGCCAGATTGGAACTCTCACATACATGTAATAAGTTGAAATTCCAGGAGAAACAGCATGTAAGTGTAGCAAAAACCGTTCAACTGAAAGCAGTAAATTTAGTTTTATTGTACTATTGCTGGAGAAACAAAACAGCAGGTGTTTCCCACAGGTTCACATAAATTTATGACTAATGCTTATTACTCTCAATAGTAACAGTGATTTTTCCCTGGGAAAAAATCATTTCAGTGCATTTAATGCACACACTGTTGAAGCAGATACTGCGTTTAGAAATAAAACACTCTAAAAGTTCCAGTTGTAAGCACAGGTTACAAACTGAACATAGTTACCATTATGAATCAGACTTCATAGAAATGTGAACAAATTATTTCTCCCGCTAACAATGGCCTTTCAACTACAATACCCAATACCTGCAGCAAGCCATTACTTCTGGTAAAGATTCTCAATTCTGATTACCAGGAAAAATACAGAACACTTAAGCAGTGGCTTTTCACCGGTTACCAGCTAATTTACCTCAACCAAACTTTCTGCCAAAAAAATGCAACTTTCCCTTGCAGCGAACAAAATTTGCTTTTTACCTGTTGCCAATTAAACTATTTCATAGTTTTGAAACAAAGGCAAAGAAAAAAGTATTAGTGAAAAGAATTTTAGCCATACTTCAATTTTTTTCGGATGATTCACACACATTTATTCTGGGGATGAATTCCTGAGAGAGTCTGATCCTAGATTTCCTTCTGCATGTCTGTTGACCTCTAACCTTCTAACCTTTCACAACCCTCGTCGGCTGGCTGCCCCTCCAACTGCTAGCTGGGCTCAAATGTTCTGGTGGCAGCTAGCATTGCACGGATTTTGGCCCGGAACGTCTGCGACACGGAGACACAAGAGAAATGGGGAGAGACAGAAAGAGATGATTGTTGGAAGACTGCCGATTCAAGCTCCATTTAATCAAATGGGCCAACCTTTCTCAATGGATGCAATGCACTGCCAAACAAACATCAAAGGCAAGTGACACCTGCATTTTACTGATCAATGCAAAACCTAAAGTTAAGGTCAGGGGTGAGACTGGAAGAAAGTGAAATATCCATGGCAATCACCAGAAGTTGAATGTGCCCCACACGGCAGCATACGGCCCATGGAATGCATTTGTGTTTGCCCAAAGGCAACCCTTAAAATACATATTTCTTGTGTTCTATATCAACTGTTATATGTAAAAGCGTCTTAATTGTAAACTCAGGATTTTCCAGATATTAAAACAGATTGTTGGGAAAATCATAAAGTCAGGAAAATCTTGAGGGGAAATTCCTGACAAATCTACCTCAGAAGTTACATTAATTTTGGGTGTTTGTTTTTTTTCCCCAAAAAATTACATTGACCAACAGCCAATATACAGCAGTAACATTTCTCATTTCTTCTGGTACATTCTGGTAAGCAGCATTAGCTTTCATTTTGGCATTTGAAAACACTGAAAAGATAGGATAGCACAGTGGACAGCTAAGTGATGGTGTGCCCCCATACATAGCCAGCTGCACTTACATCTTGAAAGCTCATATCTGCTGTCATTGGTGCTGTCGCTGAAGATCTGTTTTCCTCTGACATCTCTTTTGGAGGGTCCCTTGACAAATTTGAAATACTGCTACAAGGAAGACACGTGAAACAAAGGAATAAATATTCACAACTGTGAATGCTCGAATTCATATTGAAATCAAGTTCAAGGTGTTTATAGTTATACAGCTAACTACCTCAATAGATCTCATGTGCCAAAGTATCCTTTAAACAGACTATGAAAATGCATGTCAACCACTTGCTGCCGGGTGGATTTTTCCTGAGCAAGACAACATACCGGGTCCTTTTCAAGATTTTCCGTCTTCAAAATTCTTCAAAAATTCATCATTTCATTGAATGGCAGTTTATACCTACATGAAGGACTCTTTGAGCACTACTCTAAAGCTGACAGGTGACCTTCATTGACTCCTGAATATTTGGAAAAAGAGCCCAGATTGTGCGGTGTTACGTAAGATTCTTTTGTTCCCGAAACCAGCACAGTGCACTGCTGACTTCTTTTCAATAGGGGCTAGATTAGCGTGCAGTGGTGCTGCGTGGCTCATCACTGCGGTTGTGGAGAGCTTTTGTCCCCGGTGGTAATCCGCTCACTCTAAATGCCTCAAACCGTGGTATACTGTTTCAAAACAAGGCTGGATTATCTCCACTATTGAGAGCGAAAAAATGTCGGTAATGCCCAGCAGCTCAGTCTTTTGTGCTGAGCACAGTCTTTTGTTATAAGGCCCAACTCTTTTGTCCCAGTTTCGGGCTCCCCTGCTCTGCATATAAAGCCTATGTACTCAAAAACGGGTCGCCCGGCAGGAAGTGGTTAAACATAATTTGACAGTGGCCAAACAAGTTAAAAAGTTCGCCTCTTGTTGAAGTTCTGACTATAACAATCCTGTCTTTAAAGCCCATATGATGACAATCTTTTGATTTTAATCTCTTTCTACTGCCAAAAAAGAGACCGCACTTTATCCCATAACTAGTTTTACTTTCTTGAATAAAGTGTCCATCAAACAGTCTGATCCAATAAAGATTATATTCAGGCATGCAACTTGGACTTTGAGAAAAAAAGAGGAAATTCTAATCCTTACAAGATTTTGTACGGTGTTTTTCAATTTTAAAAGGCATGAGTGTGAAGTGAAAACTATGAAACAGCTGATCTCTGAAAAAGTTGTATGCCTGTATATTTCGAAATTGCTAGTGTAGAAATACACAATTTACTATCTTTTTTCATTGAAATGTGTCTTTTTCACCATGAGAAGAGTTTTAACAAAGTATAGCATATTTTTTAACAGTCAATAAACTTCACTTCAACACAATTCTGGTGAAACCTCACAACAAATTGCTCATTACCCATCATCCCGCAGTGGGTTTGCACTTGTGGCAGACGGAGGGGGCGGTGGGACACCAGGAGGGGGAGGGGCAGCATCCAGGATCAAAGGCGTGACGGACATGTGCGTTACATCTCGTCCGTTTTCTGGGGACAGTGACCTAGGAAAAAAGATTACAAATCAAGCCAAACGGTCACTCTCAACTAATGATAATGTTGATACATTTCTACGGAGAGATGGAACTGGATAAAAACCCTGGGTGGGATTGGACGATGAAAAAAAAAGTGACGAAACATCCACCAGAGGCCTTGTGACCAAAGATTATACAGGGTAACTTCACTGTGAATACGTGTGTGTGAATGCGCTATGTAAAGGAAACAGGCGCAGGCGCCAAGACACCGCAACAGGCACGCACACCCGGACCCCTGACATTAACGTTGACACTCGAATGGCGCCCATGGTGATAACACCTTTTTGGCCATGTTCTCTATCTTGCCGACGTCTTTGCCTGTGGTGTCGACAGCAGTGAATCACAAAACAAGTGCAGTGAAATTCGCTGAAGCTGTAATGCATTCAGCTTTGGTAAATTCACACCAAGAAAACTTGATCTGGCATAACGAGATTTGGCAAGTATGATCCAGCCTTAACAAGACAGGAGATTTCTCAAAAATGGCCATATATACGGTGGCCTTAAGTTTGGTTTTTGTCAGAGCGTTTGAACATGGCATAACTTGACTGATCGAAAACTTAAATTATGCTTTGGGCGGTCAAAACGCAAGAAATTCAGAAAATTATGAGAAATTACACAACTGTAAAATGTACTACCCAATGGAAACTGAATTTGTTGTCATAGGAAAAAATGAGGATCACGGATACTAACACCTACCGTGACTTGGTTGGAAGACTGGTGACTCCAAGATTACTGGATCGCCGTGGTGCTAAGTCTGTCCGAAGAGGTTGGACAGGAGAGTTTGACCTTGACCGAGATCTCCTTCTTCGCTTTGGTGATCTGAACAAGCATTTAAGAGGAAAGTTTTTCAATCAAGAGGGTGTGGCTTGAAAGACCAGTTCGCAATCCAAAGCAGAGTACTCCCCAAACATAGATAAAAAACTGATAGAAGAAATGGAATGGAACCTAGAACCAATAATGATGGAAACCAATACTAAAAGTTACATTAGGATAAGACCTAAAACCTTAAACTGGTTCCAAGATCAAAATACAAGGGAAAAAACAACACAGTCCTTCAAACTACCACTTAGAATTAAATGGGGGTATACATGAGTAACAATAAATGGTAAAACAAGAAACTTTCTGTTTAATAGACTTGACGAGAATAAAAAAGGATCTGTAAGAGAACAGGTCCTATATAATGAACATTTGCAATTGAGAACCTAAACTGATGCTCTAGTAGGCTAGAAACTGATTTAAGTTTCCTAAAATAAGTGTTAAATGCTAGGTTAAGAGACTACAAACTGAGAACACATCCCATTACAACTAGGAACAAAAAAAAAGGAGATGTTGAACTCAGAATGGAACCAAGAACCCCACCACTCCAGCTTGGTGCACATCTCACCGCTTTCTGGTAGTCTGGTAAGACTTTGGTGGGATTGCGGGTCGCAACCTGCCCCCTGGTGAGGTGGACCTGGATCGCAGCTTGCCGTTGCCTTCCCGGGCGAGTCGGTAGGCATCCTGGTAGGACCTGGGTGGGGTCTTGTGCTTCTTGTCCGGGGAGGGGCTACGGCGGCTGCCCCCGTGTCGGTGCTTGTGCTTCTTGTGCTTCTTCCGTTCCCCTTTCGAGTCGGTCTTTCGTTGCTTCTCGGCTGGACTGACCGTTTCCATTGGAATGTTGTTTGGTTCTGCAGTAGGTGCTTTGACAAACATTTTCAGAAAAACAAGTCAATGTAAGTCCTCTTTGGAGGAAAAGATGATGCCTTTCTGTCACCAGTTAAACGTGGGGTCTTGAAAAGAGCAACCAAGTCCGCA
Organism: Acanthaster planci; assembly: GCF_001949145.1. The sequence goes on along the minus strand of NW_019091484.1, from coordinate 153,892 downwards.
GTAAACTTTTCAGTATACCTACACTGAACACAAACTGCACTACATTTATCAAGACTGTCATCCCATACCAGACATATCATTGTTTGTAGGTCATATCAATGGAAACCTCTGTTTGTAAACCTTTATAAAAAGAAGTACAAGGGCCCATGTGACAAAACCGACTGCATAATTCAAGACCTTTCTGGAATGAGGACTGGCAACAGCTCTGGGCAAGTTCGTCAAGTTAGTTAGTCAAGCACTGGTTAATTTTACCTGGTACCCACAGCAAATTCTGTAGCACACGTTACCTGTGAAAATTAACAAGTGGTCAACAAATAGACTTTGGTTCAAACTTGCTTTTTACAGTTTGCGAAAGTTTTCTTTCTGGTTGCTCTGTGCTAAGACAATCATCCTTCTTGCTGGTTTTGTTTGCATTGTAAACACTGATTTAGCACAAAACCTGTAAGAAATCAATCTGACCCCACTCTGGGTCACTATATCAGAAAACTGTCATGACGCCCGAGCTACTCTCTATAATTCTTGGAATTGTGGTTAAAGTACAGTACTTATTAGAATTTGACTAAAAACTTTCCTAAGTGTCCCACTCTCACCTGTTTCCATGCTGTCTAGTTCTGCAGCCGCACCAGCCTGGGGGCGGTCCTTGATCATGCTCAGAAAAACTGCTGCTTTCTTCCGTCGCTCCATCTGCTGGATGCGTTCTTTGGAGGCAGATGCCAATTTTTCCCGTGCCGCTGAGGCTAGCCGATCTTCGAGCCGCATCTTGGCTTCAATTCAAATTAACAATTCCAACACACACAACAAAATAACCTTCCTATCTTTAGCTTTGAATACAACTTTCTGAAGTCACCGAGGCTTTGACTTGTGTTTATATATAACAATACTGTCAAGAAATCCAAAGCAACTCACTTGAATAAATCTGTATCTGGCCAACTAAAAAACACAAGAAGAATATTTATATAACGGGTTTTTACCCAACGTATAAATAAACACTGTGTATGCTCAGTGCTTGTCTGAGAGCTTGCAAAAAAAGTCACAAGCTTACTCGGGTGGGACTCGAACCCACGACCTCCTGCTTACTAATGTAGACGTCTTAACCACTTGACCACCGAGCTTGCCAGGGTCAGCTGGCTGGTCTGAGTCAGGTGAAGCAGCGGGTACCGCGAACTATATATATACGTTGGGTCAGGGCAAAACCCGTTATATAAATTAACATCTCCCCAACGCAAAAAAAATACATCTTGAAACGACAAGAAGAATACTTCAAGATGCCAAAAGGGAGTTCTGATTTCTTCAATGATAGGGATGCAGATGAGGAATCAATAGTGGCTTGGATGGTCTTGTGTTCTTACGATCCTGACTTTTTTACCGTACATTTTACTTTTCGTGAGAGCACCAAAGCAACTGTTAATTCACCATTCCCTGGTCACCTGATCCAATATATGCCTTTACAGTATTCTGGGGTCGACATCCATTTTACTTAGGGATATCAACTTTTTAATATCATAATGAAGAGTACCATAAAATACAGTTCCAAATATTTATTGATCTGTGAAGTAGTCAATGTTTTCACAAAGGGCAAGCAATTTAGGTTTGAGGAAAAGAAATAGTAATTTAACAACTGTGTATCCTTTTCTCCGAAGAATTTCTCCAACTCTTAAATGAAACTAATGAAGCCAAGGAGAACTGAATCTTTAACTAAATATATGTACATGATTAAAAGTGTCAAGACTTGCACACATGTAGTTTACCTTGTTTCATTTGCCATTCCTCCTCACTCATTCGTCCTCTGTCATGTGGCCCCTTCGATCGTACCCCGTCCCGCTCCGTGGATGGATCCGAATGCTCAGAGTATTCAAGAGAGGGCGGTTCTCTGTAAGCTGGTTCCCGATAGGCACTCTCCTGATACGGTCCCTCATGTGGGGGCAAGTTAGTTCTGTCGGGGAACTGCTGGCCCCGGAAGGCAGGGTTAAAAGGCGGCTGGCCAGGGAAATCGCTCCACAACCTCTGGACCTCGGGGTCGTCCCCTCTGACCTCCCTTCGAAGGTCGCGATCTTCGGGTCCAGCTCTGATCGGCCGAGCCAGCTGCGGGGGCATGGCAGTCCTAACGAAGTCGACGAGGCTTTCCGGAGGAGGGAGCCTGGGCGGTGGCTTCTCCTCTTCCTCTTCAGAGTCGCTGCTCTCGATGGGCAGGGCACTTTTCCTCTCCAGAGGGCGCTCTTCTTTGGACATCTTCGGTTTGATGGAAAAACTCACTGCAACTAAAGTAGAGTTGAGAACACTCATATGACCAAATTCCCTCCCCAAACAATGTTTACAGCAAAGTTCTTTGGCACCTACATGTAGATACTCCAAAATTATGCCAACCAGCAACTGTGAAAATAAGTTGTCAGGACCGAAAACGTGGAAATCTCTTGAATAGCTAAAACTTGGTAAATGCCAATGCAAAACCATCCTGAATGAGTGTTAAAATTAACCCTCTGTTAATGGAGACACAATCTCTAAAACCTCTGCTATATAAGACTCGGAGTTTTCCAGTTTTTGAGACAGACTAAAAGTGCTCCCCTCCTGAACTTTCACCAACCTTTCTTCATCTTCTCCTCCTTGCTCTCCCCAGACTCCTCCTCCGTCTTGCCCCCCATCTCCTTGACAAAAATGTTCTTCTTCTGCACATAGTAGGCGTTGTACTTGTGCCAGGGTAGGAGGAAGTCAAAGCGGGGGTCCGACTTGCTCCGCACGCTAGCCTCAAAGTCCATACCGTTCTTGGCCACAAACTTTGCCAGCTTGTCAATGATGGGTTGAATGTCTGGCGGTGGCGGAATGACCCCTGGAACTTCAGCCTCACTGCAAAACAAGAGAGATTTTTGTGCCAAATATTGAACGCTGACTCTAAAAAACAACTTTTTTTCATATCCAATGTCTAGTACTTTCCAATTTTTCATGTAATTTGAGGCATTCTTTTTAAGAGCAAGTCCACAATTTTGTGCACACCATGTCTCGGAATAAACCCGTCTGCATCATTTAAAAATAATAGTGATTTCCGACCCCTACCTAATGTCAGCCGAAGGTATCGAGCCCATCGGCCCGGCAGCAGTCGGGGGCACTGACGGCGATTCTTGGAGAGGTAGTACATGTACGCTAGGATCCAGACCCAGGGTGGGGTGACCAAGCCCGGGGTGGATGCTTGGAGGGGGATTAGGTAGGACGTAGGCAGGGTCAACCCCTGAGAAGTGGGGTGGTGGCACTGTTGGTAGTGATAAGGCTGCCCCTGCATCTTTAAGATAAAAAGGGAGATTCTATTACTAAAAGCAACCAGAGAAACATGGTTCTTTCATGTTATTAAATATTTTTTTAAAAAAATGTGTAAAATGTTGCTTAATGTTGCTTTATTCTTTATCAAGGCGAGTTGCAAATGCACTTTTTTCTGGTCAAGTGACAATAAGGGACAACATAGCTATTTATTTAACCACCAAAAACCTAGGGTTCCCGGTAGTAAGAAGAGTTGCCGCTGTGTAACCAATTGAAAAGGCTGATTCTATTTATTTGAAAGAGGTCACCCAGCCTGGCTGATAGGGACATTAAGGTAGAGTCTATTACCCAATCAGATTAACATCAAAGTAGGAGCTTGGCAAACAATACTTCCTGCAGCTTCCACTAGTATACCAGGCAAGATATGGGACGGAGGGGTACCCCCCTTACCTGTCCAATCCCTATACACACTCTAGACTATTGTTACCTAACACATCCCCCTAGAGGTCTGTAAAGAATTCCTATGATTCCGATCAAACAATGACCAACACCAAGGTGGGGGGGGTTCTCTCCATCTCATATCTTGCTTCAAATGTCCACTGGACATCACGGCTGAGGCATTATCCATTTACCATAGGGAATAATGAGATTATGTTGCATATAACTGATCTCCATTGTTTAACCCTAATACCTCCACTACCCAGTAAAGCCATTCATTTGTACAGCTCCCTGTTGGCACAAAAGGCCAAGATGTTCACTGGCTCCTAGATAATGAGCACCAGTAGGTCAGCATACTGACTGTATCAGTACTGATGTTTACATGTGCATTTTCTTGGGAGTTAGTGGGGACCCCACAGTCCACTGAGTGCCATAGGAAAGCACAGATGTATACAAAGTGTGGTGTCATCAGTACATAGGTCTAACTATGAAAACGGGAATGATTCACTAGGAACCAATTTTCTTAGCAACGGAGGCTCCTTTGGTAGTAACTGCACATCACCAGTTCATGTATGACTATCAAACGCGGGTGTTGCAATCGCATTGCTACCAAGAAAATGAGCACTCCCCAGTGCAAATCCATCCTTGGAAAAATGAGCACTTCCAACCAACATGGCTTTTTTCAACCAATGAGGAAATGCTCCTGCTCAGGGCAGAGTGGATAGACAACTGCTCCTCAATATTCAGGCATTTTGGAGCCTCTGCAGGACAAATACCCAGAGCAGAATGACAGTTGTGTGTTATAGCCTTGATGCTCCATGATGGGGGATATCATACCGCAAACCATCTAACCGGCTCCCTGTATATTCCAAGGCATGTTCCACTTACCGGAGGGAGGGGGCGGAGGTGGAGGCTGGAACATTGGGTAGACCCCCGACTGGTCATAGTATCCCGAGGGAGTCACAAACGAAGGGTCAACAGCGGGCGGCAGGATGTTGGAGTCGTGGTACCCCATGACAGGGGGCGGCTTACTGAAATCCATCGGGGGATGATGGTAAGAGGAAGCCAGTGGGACAGAGGTAGATGTCTGGATGGTTGTTGTCTGGAATGGGAAAAAACAGACCGAAAACGATCAAGTTGAGTTATTGAGGAGCTGAACTGAATGTTATGCAAATCTGTGCCCTTATCGCTTGCTCAGTGGCAGAGGTACAAAACAATGCCAGTATGACAGGCACTTGATAGCCACATCTGCTGTAAAGCCCAGACTCAAACAAGTTGTGAATTTGTACCCATTCAACTGAAAATTTTGAAATACCATGCATTTTAAAAAATTGTTTTTCTTATCATTACCACATAGCAGTGTATGCTACACAGTACACTGAACAAACAACACTCTAAACTGACCTCTCTCATACTTTTCTCAATGAAATCCGCACCTTTTGAAATAGCACTGTCTGAAAACATTGCTCACACATGAAAATATACAACTACATACGCTGATATGTATTTCAAGAAACATTTAAGCAGTATCATTTTAATCCTTTCAGAGCAACTCCAAGGTGTCCAAGGGCTCGATAAATTGCGTCCTACATGTACATGTACGTCACTACCATAGGCAAGCGTACATGTACATGTAACCCAAACACGACATCATTATGCTTTGTTGTTCATTCAAGATTCCTGTCTTATCCAGACTGTGATACCTACCCCTGCCTGCATAGGTGTGGGCTTTGGCCTCGACCTGCCCAGGAGGCTGGGGTGTAAGTAACCACTGTTATCATTATCATCATCGTCGTCATCGTCGTCATCTCCACCACTGCTGCTATGGTTACTGTGCTTCCTTACCCTGTTGTTCCCACCTGTACGTAGACAAAAAAACTTGACATTTGTCTCAACTTGGCAGTAAAATTTAACTTAAAAAAGGAAAGATATTTCCTGAATTTTTTTTCCCGGTAAAAAAGAAGCACGTGTAAAATTTCAAACTGAAGGCAACAGTTGCACTGGCGTCACCAGTAAAAAATTCGAATACATGTAGTTTAAATTTGATACCATTGCTGACCTGACATTTCATGACTGAGTCAGTCCATGCATGCTTGTCACACCTGATGGCGCGTTTTATGTGCATTTTTCATGCTTTATGCACGAATGTCAAGTGACGACTATACACTGCCCCAAAAAGCTTTAGCGTTCAATGATCGTCAGCGTCTGGCGTTCACCATCACGCAACTGATTAATAACCTGCCTTTACCCTGTTTCTTGTGGTTATCCTCCTCCTGATCTTCAGGAAGTCCCTTGTACCTGCCACTCTTGATGAGCTTGAGCAGGTGTTTGTAGTAAGGGTTGAGGTAGTGGTCAAAGTGGAGGAAGTCAAACTGGGGATTGTTGGCCTGCTTAGTCTTGAGGATGATCTCCATCTGGGCCCCCTGACGCAGGATGAATCGGGCTGTCTTCTCCATGAACTTGTGGGTCTTTTTGGTCCCCGGCTGTGGGAAGAAAAGATGGGAGGAAAATGTTTTGACATAGAAATTCGAAATCAAGAATATGTACATGTAAAAAAGGGGGCAGTGGGTAGTGGCCACAACTCTTCTTAAAAGTGTTGACTATATTAAATGGCACGTGAGAGTTCTGTTTTTCATTTACAAATGAAATGTCAATTCTGATTCTTAAGAACATTATGGCCAAAAAAAGTATTGATGAGTGGCCAAAACAGCTCACCATAATATAAGGCCACATTCAGAAAGTAATTTGGCTCAACATAACACAGGCAACTAAGGAAGCCAGGCAGCTGGCTAGCAGCTGCAAGTTTCTGATAGAAGTGTGCCCTGCTGTCAGCCACAGCTAAGTATAATTGGTTACAGCCTAGGAAGATTCTGAAGATACCAGCTTGCTGCTTTGGCATATGGTGTCCTTCTTGAACACAGGCAAGTGTGACTTCTAAGAGCGGGGTCCTACAAGCCAGTTCAGTATATCAATGGAGTGTGCCAAAAATGAAACATGCCCATCTTCATTCGAGAACAGCAATATGTGTGCACATGGCCTGTTACATGGTTGTACAAAGTCCTACAAGCATGCTTTGTTCTTAAATGACCTTGGTTTTTTCTTAAATACATGTACCATGCTTGCTCACTTCACAGAGCATCTTGAAACACAAATGTGGTAAGTACAGAAAAATATGCTCAGCAAAACTGGCTTGACAGCTAAAATGTCATAGACTGTGTTCCACTAACGATTTGTTCTCAGCTGATTTTCACTAACTACACGTACATACATGTGCATGCAAACCCTCTAACCAATTTCCTTGCTGAGCACCTCTATGAACTTGGGCCCGAGTCACGAACAAGGTCTAAAACCAATATTCAGGACAACAGTTTTCTCATATGGGCTCATTCAAGGCCTCAGTCAATGTATTTGCATGTACAGTACAAGGCACAGAAATTTACCTGTGAAGCTGAAATGGGAGAGGGGTCTTCATGAAAACATCCTTTAATCATTATTGGATGTAATTTGTTACCACTTGTCTAACTGCTTTGCAACATGCATTTAGACATATTTTTTCATTACTGCAAGGAACATTCAGTGGCTTGAAAATGGGCCCAGAAAGCATGAATATATTCCATAACAACTTGAAACCTCATTTGGGAGAAACCTCTTCCAGCAGTTTGTTATCGGACAGGGCTGAGCATTTCTACGAGCTGGCAACGAGTAACAACTCAGAGTAGATGAATACAAGTTTGACCTTTCAAAAGTCATCCCATTATTGGTCTTCCACTGATAGCATCCAAGTGCGCGCACTGTGCCCCACTTCAAAAACTCTTGGTCACGGAAATTGTTTTGATATCAACCTAGTTCCCACTCTCATATACATGAGTAAGTTTCAGGCAGAATAACAAGAGCTAATGCCTATACCTTTTCCCTTTTTCACCAACCTGTTCATATGCTCAAAGTACTGGTAAAGACTTCAGTTTCAAGAACTTTGGTCATCAGCCGATATCTAACATAAATGATATAGCTAGTAAGTGGTATTCATTCTTTGGAAGCAAAATTTTGAACTTGGCCATCCTATGTCAAACGTTCAGGCTATCTTTTTAACACATGCACAACTTTGGCTTTAATCCTCAGCAAATCAGTCAGAAAATATTGCACCTACATGTAGCAAAGAAGCAAGTAGGCCTAGTACACTGACGGGGTGCCCGAAAAATTGCATTTAGCTGAAACTTTGGCAATTGTTTAAAGTGCCCAACTGGAACCAAATGCTTTCAAGCAACAGCTGCTTCATGAATAAATTATAAAAGCATTAGAGTTTTGTGGAGGTGGGTGTTGTCTCTTTTTCCTATTACCATTTCCACTCCCATGGGAATGTTCATCTCAGCTGGAGCAATGAAAGGTTCTTCAGGCTCCGGTGATTTACACTTGGGTGGAGTCTTGGGAAACTGCTCCTCTGGATTGGGTGACAGAAGCAAGAGTTTACGTTCATTTGTATAGAGGAGGAGGTTACACTTCTGAACAAGTACCGGTAAGGACAAAGTAAATGCAATATCCAATAAAGATTTAACAAGAAATAATTTTAAAAATCTCTGTCAACTGTCAAATTTACCGGTGTACAATTTTTTGACGTATTATACAAATACCAGATGGCTTGTACTTTGCCAATATTTTCCTGAAAATACACTCATACGTATCTGGTACCAGGTTTGATGCTAAAATTAGATAAAAGTATTTGGTCAACCTATTAAAAACTTTATTCAGTGATTTTGGGGTTAGCAAGACTGATAAACCAAACATATTTGACATTTGGCCACCTTATATTTCACATAACATTCAACTTGTTCTACTTCCTGATACAGGTACATGTACATTTGTAAATGTAGCTGTAATTCTTGAATAAGCATTCATTTTAAACAAACATTTTTTAAATCGACTTGTACTGCGCCGTTGATCATTTTTATGGAAACGGCGCATGATAAATTTTCAATAATTATTATTATAAACATGTACATCAGCAATCATGATTCAAGTTTGAATTTGAAAAATACATGTACACGTGTGTGTGCTCCAAATAAGAACCTTGATTCCTGTTTGCTCCAAACCCAACCAGCGAGAAATGAGTGGTGTACCTTGCACTTCCAGTAGATTTTGTGGTTAGATAGCATGGAGTGCCTACCAAATATTGTCCCCCCAAAGGACCTCCCTAATACAGGCCCCTGAGAACTTTGTGGACAAACAACACAAACAAACCTCTTTGACCTTTACAACATTGGAGTTTTGGTTGCACTACCATCTAACCTTACACAACAGTGTTGTATTTGAGCCCAATGCAAGTCCCTGTAAGTCCATCACAAGTCCATCACAAGTCATTCAGTCTTGAGCCAATTTACAAGGAACCATATTCAGATGAGCTGTGACATAAGCATTCTTTTGTCATTGTTCACCCTGTTACTTATGACTGGCCTTGTGAAGGGACTTTTGAAAGGACTTGTGCTGGACCGGAATACAACAGTGTTGCAAAATAAATAAAATTTAAACTTTAAGTCAGAGACACAATGAAAAAAGAAAATTCCTGGACAACTTCTACTTCTTTTTAAAGGGAAAGGGCAGAGGAGCTATTGAACAGATACATGTAGGACTAGGAGCAGAAGGTGAATTTCTACATCAAGCTGGTACACAAAAATATTGTATAACAGTTAAAGAAAGAACTCATGATGGATTAGACATGCATAAGGTACATATGCGTAAGTACAGTAATGCTCAATATTCACATGTGCCAATGATATAATATTGTTTATTCTGTGGAAAAGCAAAGAAGTTTGTTCAACACTTATTGCTTCAGAGAACACCATTTGGAGAGATAATAGCAGATGATATGCTGGCTGATGTACCTGTATTTAGTATGACCTCCCGAGTCTTCAGTATTGTGAAAGTGTCAGCATTGTCCTAGTGGGTTTCCACGTACAAGTACTTTTACACAAGCAATGAATGGACCCCCAAGCATAACAAAACCAATCTTGTTTCTGGCAATGAGCAGTATTTCTTATGGACAAACGTTTTTTCAAGTTGAAGGCCATGGTTATGACTTACTGTTCACTGCACATTTGATGAACAGTTAGGAGCACCATCACTGACCTCTCTATCAACACGCCAGACACACTTTAAAGAGTTTCAATACCCTCAGGTGCCCCTTCCAACCTTCTCCCCAATCCCCACCCCTGGGTCAGAAGTCAAGAGCCATGCATGAACCCAGTGTGAATCTGCCCCCATTTGGCCTGGCTCTGATCTCTGACCGCAAGCCCCTTTCCTTTCTGGCCTGTGATGGCAACCAGAGCAAGTACATGTACATGTATATGATAAACAGTGCACAAGAAGGGATGCAGGATATTTCTTGACTGATTGTCGAATGAAACTTCCTGTCCTGTTCCTAAGATGGAGGGGCTTATTCAAAGCAACAATAAAATATAAACTTGTTTTTGCATTACATCACCAACTGCCACAGAAACAAGCATCACAAGAATCATTTTCAAAACTTGATTGAAAATTTTGAAAACCTAGCACTGGAAGAGTAATCTCGAAATGAAAATATCGACAGCTGAAGCAGAGAAACTGCAAAGACAAAAAGAAAATGGATTGTGCATTTTTGTGAGGGCTGCAAACTTGACCAATAATTGTGAACAAAATTATGGACAGTGTGCCTTAGTAGGGGCAACCATTGTGGAGTAAAAAATAAATTGATTCAATTTCAAAAGGTTGAAAAAAGCAGCTAGATGGGGACAGGCTTAGACAAGACTTAGAGGTTGACGTCATTCGACATTATTTTTGTGCCACAATATCGCTGAATATATTTTTAGATTTTATTTTTAGTTTGTGGTTTGCGAATGACAGAATGCAATTCAGGAAAACAACCGTTCATGACTGCATGCTCCTGCTTAGGCCTATTAAGTCACTTCTCTTACATATACTTGTATGTAGCAGTCCCTTTTTTTCAAGCACATCATTAAAAAAATTCTGCCTCTGGACATCCCCAAAGTTTGATTGCAATAGCCCCCCCCCAAAAAACTAAACACTGCAATGGCACCACCACTGCCTGGTGTTAATCTTCTTAATATCTTTTTGACAAGCAGTCCCATGAATACGTCTGCATCATGACCACATACCCCTTTAATTACAAAAGGGAAAACAAAATAAAACCTGGGTCATGATTGGGTAATTTAGCAGTGACGTAAAACTACATGTAGCTTTTAAGGGCCTGTATTAAACTCAAAAGTTACTTGTAATGTACATGAAGCAACTCATGAATGTGACCCAACATATTTTGTAAGGTAGAGTCACGCATATTCTGGTGACATGCTACAAGTGCGACATTTAAGAAGATTGGGGGCCTTAGGAGCATTTACCATCTTCTGTTGGTCTCATGGGATCATACTCGTCCTTGCCTTCATCATAGGAAAACGCCACCTCGTTGAAGGAGCTGTCCGACGAAGCGATTGCCATGTTGAACCTCTTTATCTCTTCCTCTGCAAGGAGAGAGAGGGAAAAAACAAACAAACAGTGGAGAGAGGAGACCACGCATTAATAATAAACTCACTCAGATCCGAGACAAAGTGAGAGACAAAGTGAGAGACGAAGGGGCTTGTAGCTCGAAAATGGCCATGGCAGCATCAATGATGATGCAAAAAGATTGATAGTGTGAAGGCGATTGGGTGATGGGGTAGGGGACAGGTTTCTAGAGCCAGCACGACCAGAATTCTGCCTGAATTAGTTACTAACTGTGACCTACCGGTACGTGCACATGTACTGCTACAGAATGAGAATCAAACCACAGGACATAATGTTGCATCCTTGAAACAACAAAAACTCCCTTCAGCCAAATTCTAACAGACAGTAAGATTTTTAGAAAGCTAAAGCAGCTTGACAAATAGAGAAAATTCCATGAAACTGCCAAACACAGCAATTTATCATCAGGTTCTTGGCTGATAAATTTGTTAGGCACTATTTCTGCTTAGTGTCTCTGTGAAGCCAGGCAAGTAATGCCTTTTTTAATTGAAAAGTTGTACATCTATATAACAAAATCAAAATCTGAGCACAGAAGACAGACGTCCATGGAACAGGAAGAGAATAAATGTTTAATTCCAAATAACCCATCCTAGATTTATTTTTGGAGCTACAGGAGAGTTTATCTTGAACAATACTAACATCTTTTTTGGAAAATCTCAGCTTGACATCCCAACGTTCCTTCTCTTACTTTGTCTAATATTCAAGAGTCAGTTTCAAACATTTATATGTAAAGACACACATTTGGCTTCACATTTCAGTTCAACTTGGTCTTGTTTCACTTATTTTCTGCCCCTGCCCACCCTTTGAAACAAAGGAGTGCACTAGGAGTCAGCTTCGGGGCTGTTTTTGTTTCAAAAACAAGAAAAACGAGTTCCTCAAATCCAACATCAGAGGATAGCTAAAAGTTCTACGATCAAGAAAACATAAAAATTTAATTTTGTTTGTCTGTGGATGTTTGTCTGTCTGTGCCGTATTGTACTTTCAATTTGCTTCCAAACACCACCAACTGAAAGTAAACAAATCATGCCCAAAGCTATTATTGTTAAAATTTAATTTCACCCACCGTATCTTCCAACAAGGAACTAATACAGGATTTTGTCCGGGTAATGCTTCTCTTAAATTTTTAATCGACGTAATCAGGAGGTCATTTGGAGGTCATTCATCAAGTGAGTTTGACTTTTGGGCTGTAAATTATTCACTCTATCCGTACAGTATGCTTCACCCTACTTACAGGAAAATTAACAGAGAAAAAGGCTCTTGCAAGTGTTGGGCCGTGATGTCTTCCAGGAAAAAGTCTTATGTACATGTATGTCCTGTATATAAATTTTTCAGGTCAAATTAAGTTTAAGTTTGCATGTGCACGTATATGGACATCCAACACCGTGCTATTTTGCTGAATTTAAAGAAAGCTACCGTGACATGTACATGTACAGTATAATGTTGATATGTCTGGTCAGAGGATGACTCAATGCCACTCTCTGGTGCCAAGTAGTCCATGTATACATTTATATATGCATCGGTGCATGCTGGCACAGTGATGTCATTCAGGATTCCAGTAATTTGAAATTACAGGCAAAGTTTAAGATAAATGCAGTTTTGCAATCACTGAAACATACATGTACACGTAACTTTTAAATGCTGTGGTACATGAGGGAAAAACATGCAATTTTTCCTCCCTCACTAGGATTGTACTCAATGTTTGTCCCAGTAAATATTTGTGATTTGAATGACAGCTGGTACCCTGTCACTACCGTACTCCTTTCACAAGATGATTTTTACAATTAAGACATTACTGTGCAACCAAAGATTATTGGGGAAACATTTTTTTTGTGGGGGGAGTAGAATTGGAATTTGATGTAACATTTTATGGTCTTTATAAGAGTTGAGGCTCTGTTTTGAGCTTTTTACAAGCTTTTCTTAGAAAGAAAATGAAAACCCCATAACAGCCTTTCTCTCATGCCCCTCTTAGGCCTTTCCCCTCCAGATTGGCTCCAATGAGGCCAGGGAATGAGAAAGTTCAGAAGGAGAATAAAATTCCATTGACTTGCTGCGTAGTTCTGCGAGAACATTGACCCATTTCGCTCATATAGCACTGAGCAGTATCAATTCTCCACAGCACACCAGCATCAGTATTGCACCTGTTTGTAAGATGAGACAAGCACTTCTCAGGGTCTGAAAAGTCTGAAACTGTGGCCAGAGAAACCTAACATATACATCCTGTTCAGACCTGAAATTAGTCCATCACTTTATATGAAAAAGCTTGAACGAAATCAAGCTTTTCCTGGAAAAAAAAATTAAAAATGACATCCCTGAATTATAACAAATAACTCAATTGACTGAAAGAAAAGCATATGAGGCCTAACTCACATGGTTGTTTGTTAATCTCAACCTTTGTGAAGGCGGTATGCAAAATGTACTGTGTACAGATCTTGAGTCAGACATTGTGTTGTTAATGATCGGTTATGCATAAATTTAGGCCCCCCCCAAAAAAAGAGACTCCGGTTTCTTGTCACAGGCTTGGTCCAAAAGTGGTGCGGTGATACGTTTTTTTTTTTGCCTTGGAAGTGATGCACATGTATGCACATATACTTTAGAGCGCATGGCATTGTAAGTATGAGAAGTGTGAATTAACAACTTTGAATTAATAAAAAGACCAGAACGTAAGACGAGAAGCGATGATTTCAGTTATCTCACTCAAACAAGAGGCTTCAATTCTTGGCAAGATTGAGCTTGTTAAAATACAGTATCACAACCATGGAAAAATTAAATGTGAAAAAAATGTTCAGCTCGTGTTTGTGTAAAGATACCCCGGTACATGAATGACGTCATCTGGTAAGAGTGCCGCACTGAAATGTATGGAGGCCCCGGGGATTCCTTTATCGTACATATTACTCCACCCCACCCATTGACAACACATTAAAATTACGCGATAGCAGAATTCCTGCCGATCAAGTAAGTTTGGTGGCTTTTGGAAATCATTTTATGCAAAATAAAAAAAAATTCTTTATTTTGCCCATGCAGGTTTACGGCGGCGACATGCGCGGTGACCAGAAACAGGAGACTTTTGGGGGGGCCTCAGGTCTACATATGGATTACATATCCACATCCACACTGTTCCAGGATATCATTCGCACTGCATGAACATATTGAATGGAACTGCCAGAGGATTTCGAAGGGCTTAGGCAGAGGTCATCCCTTCGAGGTGCACATGCAAGAAAAAAAAAAGAGGATTTTGGAGGACTTACGACTCCATCAAATTTTTAAATGAAGCTAGTGGGAGGACTGTGGAACACTGAGGTCATCCTGCACATATGGTACCAGGTACCTCTGAAATTAAATTGGACCCTGGATACACACTTCTCAAGGCAACCAACGGGACTATTAATGTCAAAGACATCCACCCACACTAAGTAAATGTCCAACGGATTCAAAAAAGCAAAAACCATCATAAAATGACAAATCCATGAAGAGTTCCACAGCTCTGTTTTCATCTTGAATGCACATGTACCAGTACGTGTATATGTACATGTACTGTACTGGTAATTTGTGCATACCTAGCATTTGTAAAGTGTGGTACTCTGAATGCGTTTTAAAGCTGGGATTTTTTCATGCTGTTTTCCAATTTGACAAATCTGAACGACCTATTTCCAGGTTGAAAAACTCTGACTTCAAGGAACCTTTTTTACGTGTACATGATCAGCCTTACATGTTTTCATCAATGGATTCTTAATCTTTGTGAGATTCCAAATTTCAGATCTTGGGCGAAGTACATGCATTCTCAGGTACAACGTACATGTATGATATATGTAACCAAGGGAAATGGTCTCAGAAATACAGTATGAGGTTAGAAAACTTTTTCTCAAAATATTTATTTTGGTGAAAAATTCGTTCAATATTCAAAACTTTTTCTGGAATGAAATGAAATGTATTGTACATTTGGATGAAATATCCAAAAATTTCCACTTTGCAATTAAAAACTGAATCATATTACCTTGGTTTAAATGAACAAACCCTACCAGTGAGTAGTAAGCAAAAACTAAATTACAATTTGTGTACAGTGTATAAGAGAGTCATTAACTAGCTTTCGCAGTTCATTTCTCACTGATTACCATGCAATACACCACATCTAAATTTGCAGCTGGCTGATTCCATAGTCTGTTGACATGAACTCAAATATTCAAATTTGCTTCTTACATTCTCAACTACTAAGCGATTAACCCCTCTGCAATCTAAGGTCCGCACTCCCCAGTTCCCGGTTCCCCATCAACAATCCCAGACAGACAGGAAATGTCAAGCGGCCGGGTGACCGGTGAGCCAACTGGAGGAAGCTATCAACACAACAACAGCAGAAGCAGTAGAAGCAGCTCCTTGCACAGGAACTGGTGCCAAAAACCTTTTGGTGAACCTGCCAGTGAACTATTACGTTAATGCCCTACTACTGTAACGTAGCCTGGGAAGGCAAGGGCTTGAACACATCATACATGTACAGTGTACTGTACAATAGTTCTCAAATCTCGTAGTACAGTGTACATGTACAAGTGACCTAAACAATGTCAGACTTCAAGATTAACATCGACTACTACCAAGAGTATTTTTTTTCTCACAATGGTCCTGAATCCTCCAAATTTCTCCACTGCGCAGAAAACCAATGACTCATAACATCAAGCATATGGTCGATCAGAAGTGACTGGGCCCGACCCAATTCAATCCCATCAAACAAAAATAAAAAAAACAACAAAACATCCAGTTATTTGGGAAGAATGCCAACCATACAAATGCAAACATACCGGTATTTGCTAACTGGCAAAACCTTTTTCTTTCTCCCGAATGGTTTTTCCAAGGTCTTTATAATTTGCTAGAGTAGATTACATGAAATGTACATACAGTATGGTACACTGTACTGTACAATGCACTTACAGATACACTGTACATGCACATATCTGTACTTGTTCAAAAGCTCTGGTTATCTGTAAAAAAATCATCTGTTGGAACCAAATATTGGAGACGAATGCTCTAATGCCTGGAAGGTCTTTTATAAGTTTTAATTTTTACAATATTATAGGGAAAACACAATCATTTCTAGGCCGACTTATCCAGTGGAAATTTCCAACCCAACACGACCTACATGTACATGTACTGGTACATTACGTGATTACAGCGTTAAAAATTGGTGTGCACTTGCCTGGGCAATGACATAATTTGTATATACCCGGTCGAGTTCCCCTGAACAGTTTCCAACTTCATGAATATTTCCCGACAAAACAGTAAAACCTTAAACAACCTGTTACAGGTTCAGAACATAACAAAAGAGCAAACCGAAAAAGGAAGGGGGAAAAAAATGCAACAATTTAAATGAGGTCAGAGGAGGCTGTTGATACACAACGAGCTACTAGTAATATGCACATGTGCTGGTACATTTTCCAATACTTAATCACCATTGAGGAAACATACTGTACATGTACATGTGCAGGGAGCAATACATGCAAGGTGTTGAAGCAACTTCCCTGTTTGTGTGTGTAGGATACATGTACGTCAGTGCTGCCAAAAGGGCAACAGTACTTTCTGTACAGAGTTTGCATTGAAGGCACCAAGGCCTTCATGTTGAAAGAAGTTGCATACATTGTACATGTACATGCAGCTTGGCAAAGACAATCCTGGGGGGTAGACAGGGTAAAAATCTTTGAACACAAATGACTCCCGGAGATCCAGTTGGATTAGTAAGCTCTATGAAAAGTGCTGTGAGCTGTGGGAATGGGAAAAAAAAAATAATAATAATGATGTCTGTGTCAAAGAACAGATACATGTACTGTACTCCTGCATCAACCCATACCCTCTCCAACTGTCTCCACGGAACAATGGTACTACCAGTTGTCAGCAGTTGGTACAAATTAAACAAAAAAAATCCATGTGTCGGGCGCCCCAGTGTGGCCTTAAAAACCATTGTTCACAAATCAGGTGCTGGGACTGTACGGGGGACCTTCGGCGATCATTTTCCGCCTGAACAGGTTTTGTGGATTGAAACTTCAACATTGAACTTTGCCAGCTCTCAGTGAGTGGTAGTTTTTTTGGTTACATTGAAGCTTTTTAAAACATTGTTCGAGGGAGTTTGGATTTTTAACTTTTTTTGTGCAAGAAGTAAACATGCATGTTCATGTATGTCAAAACGTCAACAGTATTTTCCGACCAACACAGTGGTTGTCAGGAGCCTTGTGTGGTTCAGTCATTCAGTACACATTAATATGGTCCTGTATAACAATATACAGCACATGAAATAGAAGTGAAAAGGACAGTTTTATTTCTGAGAGTGTGTACACAATGTGTTGATATCAAGAAAAAATGCAGAGGAATATAACTTTAAATGAAATTACTTTGAGGTTAACAAAGATGCACTTAGAGTTAGTACTTCAAATATAAGTGCTGTGGTGGTATAATATAATTGAATAACACTAGTTTTTTCTGAAAAGGATACTGCCGGCAAAAAAAAAGAAGTATTATTTTCATTTCATCTAACATTTCTGTGAGAAACACTGGTACATGTAGTCAAATCCATTAACTACAGCAAGTCAGTTTGCCAGTCAATAGACTGGCAAAAAAAAAGAAGAGAAACTGACGGCGACATACAGGCAGAAAGAAAAAAGTATATTCAGATTTGATTGCTATTAAAACAAACTTCTGCTCCATGCACCGGTATAGACATCTTAACTTTAACCAAGACATGTTTGCAAAACTGTCATCAAAATGCTCAGCTTGAAGAACATGTTGATTACAAGTAGGTGCATGATTCAAAACCTTAACATATTTATGCTCATATGCCAATATAAACAGGGTGATAAAACCGCCATATGACGCTGCCTGACTTGGTGCAAGAAACTCACAACGTAAGAGTATCTAAATGTTGTTTCTGGGTTAAAGATGTCCATGGCTCCGACTTGAAATAACCCTCTACATTCAAAGAACAAACAGGTTGATGTGAATCATTTCATTTAGGCACCTAGGACACATGTACAGTTGAAACCATACCTCCAAATGTAAATTACTTGTGCATGTTCAGTGCCAACTAACTCAAGTGCGCATGACCTTGTGCATGCATGCCATAAGTTCCCACCATGGGATCATCGCTCCTGTGTGAAAACACACCGTCTGTTTTCCCCACACAACAAATAAATACCTTGTCGCTGTTCTTCCTCCATCATGTCTTTGTGCAGTGCCATGTAGCGCTCCTCATCACACAGCGCCTCGATCCTCTCCTCTTCGGCGGTCAGCATCGGACGTCGGCTGTCCACCCAACCTGACTGATGCTCGGAAAGACTCGGCAGATGACCCCGGCAGTCATATCTACGAATTTGATTTAAAAAAAGGAAACTTTCAACAAAACTCTCCATACATCCTGAGACCTTCTTGTACCATTTTCGACGTGAAAGGACCAGTTGGTATTTACTTCCATTTGGTTGTCGATTTCAGAGGCAGATTCAAATTTTTTTTCAATATTAGGATCTGCTAAAACTGGCCCAACATCCTGTGGTGTACAATGTTGATTTAAAAAATGGGCCATCTATAAAAAAAATACTGTACCAAAATTGATCTATCTCAACTTGTTTTTCTTCAATAAAGTTTGGCAAAACTCTGCCCAAAATTTTAGAACTATCAGGGACTTATTCCGGCTAAGTTTTTCAAACCAATAGTTTGATCTCCTCCCACCCAATCTCTGATTCCCACCGATTTTTTTTTGTCTTGAAATCACAGCTGTAGTCTATGAAATTCGCGGTTTGACTGACACTAGAATCACAGGTTAATGACCACTTCATGAGTAAGCACAAAGCCAAGTTGAACGACCTCAAAAGCTTAATGACACATGGGAATGTCTTGAAGGCACCTGTAGTGGTCAGGTGTGTATCTATCTCCAGGGCCTGGGAGTCTACCTTATGTCAACAACAGAAATGTCCTACAAAACACATTTCTATGCACAAATGCCGCACAAGTCACTTGGCTTTCTAGGATGCCTTATACCTTTCATAGGTGCAAGTATAAATTACAATGTAATGTATACGCACTTGAGTTATTTTAATTTCAGTACTTTCTTACCCCGTGCAAAAAATAGAAAAGAGCATGACATCAACCCTAATTGTGCATTAGGAAAGACGTTCAATGAACCTTTCCAACTACAAGTACAGCAGAGGGCAGCAAAACCTCCTCAATCAAACAACTCCAAAGAAAAACTCTACCTTGGCAATTCTTCCCTAACGGAATTACGCAAATTTGTC
The DNA here is from genome assembly GCF_001949145.1 of Acanthaster planci. The sequence goes on along the minus strand of NW_019091484.1, from coordinate 134,402 downwards.
ACTTTGTCAAGGATTATTCTTTCCCAAGGAAATATGTTCGATGCCAGGCAAATAATCTACATGTAACATGGATAGGGAGCCCAGACCAATAAAATTGATTGAATTAAAAAAGAAAATCCCACAAGAATATCCTTTCAGGGGCAGACCTTAAATTTGGTAACAGAATTACGGCCGGCTGACAAGCATATTTGAATTCTCGCATAAATTAATAACATTCTCTGAAGTTTTGAAATATTAAAATTGGACACTGCTTGTTATTTGTAGAGTTCAGGGGAGTTGTTAACTACAATGCAGAACAAAGTTGAAAAATTAATCACTCTTTTCATAATTTGCATTTTAATTATGGTAACGGAATTACGCCTGGGTGGTAATGTAACGGAATTGCTGTGATATCCACTGTTATGTTAATTTGGTGGCTATTTTGCATATATCGGTCCGCGTTGGCGGCCAGTCCAAGTGTATAAAAGAAGAAGTGTAAATGATTCAATTTTGTTTGAGTTTAGTTCAACCTAGCAGACTAGGTCTCTGCGTTCCTTTCATTCTGTTTGTTGAGTTGTGCTCATTCCTTTCTATTGAGTTCGAACATCCGATACAATATTTGGCGACGAGGTTGACGACCATGGCGACTGCAAGCTCCTTAACTCAACCCTCCCCTTTTCTATAAGAAGCAGGAGAACCAGCCGTTCTTTGGTAGCAATGGATCGCCAGTTTCCAAAACTACCTGCTTGCTATAGGTGGACACGAATTTTCGTCAAAGAGGAAACGAGCAATTCTGCTTCACTGCCTTGGTGTAGAGGGTCAGCGGATCTATACAACATTACCCTGAAGTGGAGAAACTCCCCAAGTGGTACAAATGTATACGAGCACACTATCCAAGTACTAAAAGAACACTTTCAACCAACTGTAAATGTTGTAGCTGAAGGCTACACATTTCGACAAAGAGCTCCGTAACCTGGTGAGTTTATAGACAATTTTTTGTCTGCTCTTCGAGAACTTTCGAAAACATGTGATTTTGGGCCCATGAACGATGAAATGATACGAGACCAAGTTGTGGAGAAAACGAACAGTCCCAAAATTCGAGAGAGGCTACTCATGGAAAAAGAACTGACTCTTCAAAAGACCGTGGACATGGCACGTCGTTTTGAGAAAGCTATTCAGGAAGCTGAAACACTTACGGACTCAAATGTTCAAATGCAAAAAATTAGGTTTAATATGTAAAGGCAATACATTAACACTGAATTCAACATAAATGCATCGCAATACAAATTGCAGTCATTTATAAGGTGCCGCAAAGATAAAACTAGGTGAAAATTACAAGGTCTAAACATATCTGGGCTTCATTTTAGCTCAAAGGTGAAGGTCAGGGACAAATAAAAGCAGGATGGTGATGTCTACATAGTTGGTTAGCAGATTTTGGAATTTGCCTAATTAATAGACCAAATCCAGTAAGCCCAACCCCCTTACATTGACCAATGTCAGGATTGCCTACTCATCACTGTGCTTGAGGATTACTGTGGCTTCCTTGTGGTGGCATACACGTAGCAAAGGCAGTGATTGGTCAACACATTAAGGGCGGGCTTAATGGATTGATCTATTGTAATGTTCCAAAAGGTAAAAAATGGTCAAATAAGATGTAATTTATATGCTAAAGAATTTATACAGAAAACAACGTTTTAAACAACACTTTTTCAACTTCCACAAACTTCAAGCGGGTCAGCAAGCAGAGGTGACAAAGAATAACGAGTATTTTTTGGAGCACAAACAGTATTTTTTTCTTAGTACATGTATGTAACTAAAGTGAGTGAACTGAGAAAGTGGCTGAATTTTCATTAATGAATAAAATTTCATTATTATCAGATTATGTATAAACTGCAAAGAGTTATAATAGCCATAGGATTTTGCTATTTACTGTGTGGCTTAAGAAATGACCTCGACTAACGAGTTAAGCATGGGCTGAGCTGGCCCAGGTTGGCCGTCTGTCTACATTACATAGACAGACGTCCAACCTGGCCTAGGGCTTAGCATACATGTAGGCTCATACTCACAGCTCAAAGCTACATGAATGTCTTGCTTAACTTGCCTTAAGCTTTTAGACTGTGTGTACAAATCTAGGTAATGTAAATATTAGTGGGACACCTGATTATTTTTAAATGTATTAGAGCATATTAAAGTTGGAAATAATGTTACTAAGTAATTTTTGTATTATGGATATTGTCCAAGGTTACATACATGTACAATTTGATATGTCATGTACATTTATATGGATGAAATGTGCATGCTTTGTGCATGCATAATTCCGTTACCGTAATTCCATTACCGTTTTGTAATTCCATTACCACTTGGAAAAATGCTGAAAAATTATTACTGTAAAGTTTTTGCTTTTCAGTAATGTTTATAACAGGGTCTTTTTTAAACATATATGATTTGAAGAAAAAAAAACAGACAATTTGTGAAACGCGTAACTTTTGCCATTTTTTCAGTAACGGGATTATATGCTTTTTCAACATTTTCAAATGAAGGCCTACACTATATAAACATATTGATATATATATAAAGATTTTTTTTAAAAATGACCCTGAGTAATGTCAGTAACTTGTAACATTATAAAATTAATCAAAAATTTTCCCTGTAGTATAGAAAATAATACATACACAAAATTTTATTTTTTTACCAAATCTGAACATTTCTAATCATCACTGTTTTCACCTTATATTTTAGGAATACATGTATATATTTTTTCAATTTCGTTTTTTGAACAGAATTCCCCATTTAAATGAGGTCTAGAAGAAGTACAAAATAGGTTCAATATGTAAACATTTATTTTTGACATTTTTTCCTCTCCCATGATTGCTGTAACCGATTTTTGAAAATTAACCAATTTTTCAGGACCAAATTTGCTTAAATTTTCAGAATGTGGACACTCAAAGAAGTTAGAAATCTTCAATTAATGGTAGGCCAAGCAAAATGCTCTGCATACATTGCAAAACTAAATTCATTCAACTGTGATTTAATCACTGGTACATGTACATGTATGTACAATTACTTTTTTACCAAGAAATAACAGTAGAATAATCAGTTTATTAATCCGACTATAAATTTAGTGATGCCCCTTTTGTAAGAAGAGGAGCTTATGGGCCTCAAGCTTGACCAAGAAAGGTTTTTTTTCTTAGCAAATAAACTTCGCCAGTTCATGAATGACTAGGAAATGCAGGCGTCATGGTTACATCACCAGCACCAAATTGAACGCTTCCAACCAACACACCTGTTTCAACCCATGAGGGGGCACTTCTGCTCGAGGGGGATTCAATATTTTATCATGACTTTTGACTTTTATGGTGCAGGGGTTGTTATTTTATATTGGGAATGTAAGGTTTATTTTTACATGTACCTCTAAATTCTTCATTTGTTAAGTCTGTAATCCCCAGTTAAACTTAGGTAGAGCCTTTAGTTCACACTTTGTTTATTGGGTGGAGAAAGAGACTACTTCAAGCACTTCTCTTCATAGATGAGATTTAACCTGTTGACATTCAAAAACCTCCAGTTCTTTGGAGGGATTCACACGCTCTTTCCAATGTTGGAGAAAAAAACGTTCCAATTTCAATACAGCAAACCATGCAGAGTACCCCTTGTGTATGCAGTTCAGACTGGTTCAGACTGGTTCTGCCCTGAGCTACTCGTAGTTGGGTTGGGTATGTCAGATCACAACATAGGAAACTGGCATTACCAGACCCGATACTTGGCACAGGAGCAATGGCCCCTTTGTGACTGACCTTCTGCTTTTGTCTCTTGACAGCAAAGCCCAGGTCGAAAACTCTGTTCAGGTGTAGGGGACTTAACTGAAGGGGGGAGTCATTTTACAACTGCTGCCAATCAAAAGTTCAAGATCGTCAATCTGTCTTCAGCTACTTGACTATATTTCTGTTATTTTCACACAAAATAGCAGAAAAATGAAATTACTGATTAAACCACATATATGTACATGTATGTTCCCTGAGATTTTGTTTTTCTGTTATGCTCAAAAGGAAATTCCAAATTTCGTTACACAACCTCTTATTTTGTTTATTGTAAAGAGGGACACAACCAAGTGGAAAAAACGTTACTTGTAAGTGAATAGTCTGATGTACAGTTATGGAGTGACGAATACCACTTGGCTATTTTCCCACATGTGTTTCCAAAATATATTGCATAAACACTTTAAATTGTATTTAAAAAATACATGTAAATAGTAAAGTTTGACAATTACTTCAATTTACTTTCTACATTCCTAAGATTTCCAACCCTGATTTACGACATTTTCACAAATGATGCTAACCCCCCCTACCTGTATACAGTGACCTTTCTAATGCCTGTACATGAAGTATGATCAAGCATGCAAATTGCATAAACTCTTGAATTTCAATTAGCCACCATGCATTTTAATGTACTCGCTGTTTTCTACATTGCTTGAGCTCTGATATACTACCTTTCAAACGAGAAGAAAAATATGTACACATAAAGCATAAGGGAAAAAAATTGTGCAGCAAGAAAGCACAGCAGAAACACTAGCTGCTTGCAGCTGCCCAAATATAAGGATATGTACCCGTATTTCTTCAAATGATCTGTAGGACCTACATGTACTTTGCATAATGAAAACACTAACAGACATCAATGAATTCAATATAATTCCAAGCTTAGTATTTAATTCAAGTTGCATAACTTGTGCTGTGTACACCCCTATATGAATATCAGTACCACCGCACTTTCCTCACCCAATTTGCCATCTTGCATATCAGGCTTATGCGAAAAATCGAGTTGACCAAATAAGCGGGATAATTGGGATGGCCGCTCCCCACCATAACAAGACAATATACATGTACAGCATTAATGGACGCCGTCTCTAAACCTGTGTCCAAAGCTATCTTGTTCATGTTATTCACATCACTGTGTATTCATGAGCTGTGCCTCACCTAAATTTGACGGCGGAGGGAGAGGGAAATTAACGCATGACCGCCCCACAAGTTTGGTTCATCAGACACTGAATCTGATTTGACTGCCAAGGCCCTGCCCGGGTTCCAGATCCCCAGTCCTCATAAATTCTCACAGCCACGGTAGCTGCCAGGACACTGTGTCAAAATGTATCCCCTAAGAAAGTGCAGGGTGCTTCGTAGACTGAGCGTGTCTTGACACGCTTTGAGCTGTGTTTGTTAGAAGAAGACAGATTCTAATATGAGGTTTGACTGGTTCAGAGCTTCTTGCACACAAGCTAGGCAGAGATAATTTGTTTAGGAGACCACCAGACCTGATTGTACAGGATTGGCAGCACACATACACATGTACATAGTCAGATGTTCTCATCTCAGTTCCCTCAATTCTGTGTCAAACTCAAATCCAAATTATACCAAGTTGAGTTTTTATGCTGCGCCTGAATCTGTTGTCTAGAGCTACATGTACATGTACCGGTAGTCTTCACTCCATTGGAAATAACGCAGAGATGCACAGACAAACGGACCAAGCCGTAGCTCTGTAAGCCTGTTTTGGACACAGCCTAAGTCTTCTGGAGTCATTATCAAAACAACATGTTATCAGCTACAATTTTAACTGTTAAAACCCACACATAAATGCTTCACAGGAAACCTTTAGTTTTATCGGTATTTGTAATTTTCTCTTGTTGTTATTGATTACTTCCCAACTCAATCCATGAGAACTATGCATTTGATGGATTAAAACAAAACAGAGCCTGGAATAAATGCGGGAACAGCAGGCTCCAATATTTTTGCCTGAAAATTCAGATGCACAAGGAACTGTTATCTACATGTACTTGTACTGTATGCATGATGCCGATACTTACATCAAATTGAAAAAGTTTAAATTACCCCTGTAGGCCTACATGTACATAGTTGTGATAACCCACAGCAACTTTGTTCAACCTGATTTATGGTGGAAACATGGGCAATTTCAAGACTGCATAAAAGCTCTTGCATGTACATCTACATGTTTGCACAAATTTTAACATACAATAGTAGTATACTGTTGATACATGTGTTGGGGGGGTTATACTTAGACTTCAAGGAAAACCTTTCAATAATCTTAATGATTAAAAAAAAACTTGACTAATGTGTCCACACTTGTGTCTCCTGCGTGCCCAAAGGCTCAATGACCACAGCTGAGATTTTTTGCGTGGATGTAGTCCTGCACACTTATTTGCACTCATCCAAACCTTTTTCTGGATAGAAGCCCCAGGCAACTGAATTATGAGAATCTCACAGATGCACATATCGTGCAGACTGAGTGCCACTCTCTGAATTTTCAATAATGCCTCGCTACATCTACATATAGCCTCAGCCTCAGCCTGCCTGACAAAATCATAACTTTGTGTATTTGGTACAAGAGGTCGAGCTTTGACCCAGACCTTCTCAGATTCCTCACAATCTATTCAGAGATCCACATGCATGTACATAGACATGTTGAAGAGGAATTAAATATAATCTAAACCTTTTGCCCAAAATACCTTTTCATTAAACTACCCACTGGTACACGTAGTTGCCAATATAAAAAGTGAAATTTAAACATGTTTTCTTGCATTCAAATTGTAAGGATCAAAAATAACAATTGAGTAGGGATTCGTACAGTTGCAAAATGCCGGAAAATGTGCTTCAGGTTTTAAGTAATCATGGTTCCAAGGGTACATGTACATGTACCTAAGTATTGATACAGAAATACAGGCATCCTGTTTCGAGAGGCCTACAATAGCATCCTTGTAGGATTCAAGAAAGTAACGTCCAGCCACTATCGCATGAATCTTGATGCCCTTGATAAATTAAAGTTCGGTGCCTGTAGAGATAATGTACATGTAGTGACACAGGGCTTCTGCACACAAGGATTCAAAAAGGTTTCCCCAACATTAATGCATACACTTGTATACATGTAGGCCTACAATGTACATGTACATGTAGGCCACATAAAATTTAAAGCGGCTAAGGGACAGTAGTAATGGCTACGGTTGCAGTCTGCGGGCCAGTGAATAGGCCCCACATTGCCTGCATGGGCCAGATCACAATTTTCATGCTCTAAAATTCTCTGCTACTAGTGCATTTATGGAAGGTCAAGGGAATCATACTTTTATGGGTAAGTGCAGTCACACTAAAAAGAGTGACCCAAGTGTTGAACAGGGTTACCAGCTAAATACATGTATATTATGCTAATAACAACTACCAGTACATGTACATGTATGTACATGTACATAAATTGGCCATGCATTACAACACTAATTTCAGGCTTGAATTGAGGCTAGCAAGGCAAACAGTTTTCATGTCAATCATCCCACTATCTACCAGTACTTCAGGCATTCTGGTGCCCAGTTGTGTAACCATGGTGCAACCTCAGCCACATTGATTTTTTTTTAAGTTGTGGGGGCTAATTGCTGCCAGGCTAGCCAGGCTGACCTTGGCATGACCTCATCATTGAGGACAGCAAGTCTGGATTCCCTTGCCACATAGCATCAGTGACCCCGCCTAGTAGGTGATGACATCAGCAATATGGCCGCTTCATCCTGGTGTCACGCAATATTGATGTCTCCACCAAGGTGATGACATCAGCAGTGCGGCACCCTCCACTGGCAGATGCTGACTCCAGAAAAATAATGCAATTTATTCGGATCCTTCTGCTGAAACAAAATTGCTTAATATTACAAAGGATTCCAGTGCATGAAAAGTTCCTGAACTTGAACCAGTTTCTTGTGCCTACTGGTACATGTAACAGAAGATTTTCCCCCTTTAAAAAGGAAAAATCTTCCCTGAATAGGAAAGAGTAGCCCTATAAAAACTATACAATTCTAACCATTTCAAAATATCTTGACTCCTATATGGATCTGAAAGATATTCTCAAACATTTTCAACGGCAAAAATGTTTCTTAGGTTTTCTTTTGTTCACACATGTGCACGTACATGGATGTACATACATGTACCTACTTTAACTTTTTCCATGCAATCTTGAGGAGGGGGAAAGGGACTTTACCAGTATAGTTTGAAATAAATTAGGCACTCTTCTGTTTCTGGTTTTTCTTCAAAATATTTCCTTGAGTATATATGCCAATCAAGCTACTTCTACGTAGTTATCTCTTTTAGACTGAGCATCCTCATTGCAGCCCCGCCCATTCAAAAACAAGCCTAGAAGTTGCTGGAACCACGCATACACACATGGTGCCTTGTGGGGTACCGGAACAATGCAAGGTACATGTACCCCCACAAGGCCAGTTTTGATCCTTGTTGGGTACTAAAGTGGACCCCACAAGAATTTCACGAAATATTTCAAATTTACTCAAAAAGGAGGAAATTTCAAGTGCCATTCATCTGTCGCAAATTGAAGAGTTTTATATAAGGGACATACGGTTGAAATTTCAATCCGGGAAACTGAATTTGGTTGAAATGGCAGGGATTTGAATTTTTTTCCGTGTTGTGTGGGAGTTTCGTACAAGAGAACAAAAGAAATGACCCACAAGTATACACTGTCCATGTGTAAGGGTACATGTACAAGCATACATGTACACGTACATGCACCGGTGCCGGTACCTAAGACTTACAAACTAACTCCCTGCAAGGTAAAATATGCATGTTCATGTTATACACACTGATGAGATGGTCCTGTGGATATCGATACGCACAATACACACAAACCCAGTTGTCAATATTTGCAGGGTTATTCTATGGCCAGTAAACATCACAAAACCCAACTCCCTCAATTACTTGAAACTCTACATGTAAATACACATTAATACTCACCAAGAGGAAATCTTCATTTAATGTACATGTAAAGAAATATTTTGGTGACTTTTGTTTAAAAATTAGAAGAAAATATGTATAAGACCTTGAGTCTCAAAGGCTGGGCAAGCTGTTTCCCTCACAAAAATATATAATGCCTAAAAAAATAATGGCCCAGCCTAACACAAAGACTCACAAGTCATTAGAACCACTTTGAAGTTATATTAAGGGCTTTTTAAGAATCTTGCTCAATGGAAATCAATAGGAATCCTCCACATTTTTACCAAACATGACCCCCCTTTTCACTGAGATGCCAAGTGAGTGATATTCCAAAATAGACAGCTCACTTTTCTCTTTCTAATGGAAACTACCGTACGTAGGCCATATAAAACATAACAACAGAAAAAAATACTGTTCATGTAAAATATATACGTTTAGAATGCTATTTTATGGTCAATGATGTCAAATTCAGATTACATGATTTCCCAGAAGACACAGCTGAGCTCCAAGCAATCTAATTGTACTGAACATACATGTGCTGTACACGTACATGAACCAGTGCATGTAGTTTATGGACAGAGCTCAGGGTCATTGTTTCAGCATTGTTAACACACCACACATGGCACACACTCGGGCTAAGTCAACAGATCCATCTGCCCTGGGTACCAGTCTCTCTCTCTCTGACATGTTTTATGCCAGTCAAGAAAAACAGACAGAACAAACACTCATTAACATACATGTATAAATGAGCACCTGGTTATTGACGTCCCCAAAACCTGAAGAAAGTTGGCTTCTCTTGTCCCCCATTAATTAAGAAAAACTAACACAAAAGCATGCTGGTCCTGAAAAATACCGGGGTAATTTTTGGAGGATAAAGTGGATAAACTGATAGCACACAACACCAAACCATCTCTCCATGGTACAGCACAACACCAAATTCCTGAAAAAAAAAATTTGGAGGTACATGTAACCTGTAGGTTTGGGCAGAGCAACAGAGATACATGTAAAGGTAGGATCATCACCGTCATTGAGAACAATGAAATAAATAGTGCTCACATGCAACATGCATGTACCATATACATGCATGTACCATATACATGCATGTACCATATATGTACCTACATGTACTTAGACTATCCAACCCTATGTTTGTTTGCTGTCTCCACACTTGTAAATGTCTTCCATTAATTAATTGGACCCTATGAGAAACCTACAGTACCGTGTCTCACTGTTCTGTACTTATTCTCAGAGGATGTCCATCACACAGGAACGGGAAGACTAAACTACACATTTCGAAGTTCTTCTCCCCCTCCTACCTTTGAATCCCAAATCTACTCTGCCAAGATGCATGTAAGCCTGACAGTATGCCCTATGACTTTAAGAAATGTTCAATCCTCACTGCAGCGTCGTAGACAGAATGATCCACTGGTTCATGGCTGCATTTAGGATATTTAATAACCCCCCATTGGTACCTATCTCATCCGTGCTGGACTTATATGGAGAATATCTGCAGTGAAAGAGCGGATCTGTCTACAAACTTGTATAAACGTACAGTATGTAGCATACAAATTGTTATGAAAACTATGTGACTGGTAGTAAAGTACACCATCAAGTGAAACAACCCAATTTCCCTTCCCCCAAAAAACAAAACCCAAAACAAAACAAAACAACACAAAACAAAATGAAAGTATACATGAACCGGTATGTGCGTGCACACAGCAGACACTTTGTCTGGGTGGACAATAACAAAAACATTTTGATATGCCAAAGAAGCAGGCGTTTCCACAGCACTGTTGCAGTTCAGTTCAGAAAGAAACGAAGGACGTGAAGGTTAATTAAACAATGGACTCATGGAAAGAGATTCATGGAAAAGAACCGAAGACTTGAATATTCAGCCCCAGAAAAAATGGCCAGCCGATGATGTATCTTCCAAATTCTATTGACTTATTAACCACTTGCCGCTGGGGATTTTGGTTTCGGACACGTATTCTTTATACGCGTGGACGGGGTTTCTGAAATCAGACAAAGGGAACTGGGCCAGGTATCAAAACACCGTATTTATAACAAAAGACCAGGCTGCTGGGATTTACAAACATTTTTTCACTCTCAATAGTGGAGAAAATTTTGAAACAATACACCACAGTTTGGGGCATTCAGCACAAGCGGATTACCACCGGAAACAAAAGCATTCCACCACCGAAGCGATGAGCCACACAATACCACTGCAAGCTAATCTGGTCCCTATTGAAAAGGTCAGCATTGCACTGTACCGGGTTTGTGAACAAAAGAAAATTACGTAACATCACACAATCTGGGCTCTTTTTACAAGGCGGCAGGCCTGGCTGAAATACTCCAGCGTCAATAGATGTTGTCTGTCAGATTAGAGTAGAAACCAGACAGTCCTTTGTGTGGGTGTAAATGTCCAGTAAATGAAGATGTGAATTTTTAAAGAATTTAAATACAGAAAAAAATGATAATTATCCCATCCCAGCATCATCAACATTCATAAATGCCCCCGGGGCAATGTGGTTAATTGCCCTTAATTGTTTCAGTTTTGAAGTTATAAACACATAGATCTGTAAACAAATGTACAAGCAGAACTTTTGTTTTCTTCGGCACTGTCAAAAGCCATTGCTTTGATGTGAACAAACATCTGAATAAACAGAAAACACACTTGGTAATTTTTTTTCTGTTTTTAAGCTAGGAAACATACACTGTACATCCTTCCCACACAAGTACTCCTACATGTACATGTACATGTATACATTTTTTTAACATGAACAACTTTCAAACCAATTCTGGCAGATAACCTACGTGTATCAAAGCTTTCATTGATTTCAAGGAGTTACATGTAAGTTACATAATCACGGGGAAAAAATTCCCCAAATGAAAACAAATTTTTGGAAGGAACGAGAGAATAATTCTTTTCAGCAGCATCTAATGCAGCATTACTAAAGTCCAAGATGAAAATCCTTTACATATCTGGAAACAGAAATAAAACAAATATGTACATTGTTTACTACATTTATCAGTGATGTACATGTACACATGCATCGTATCATGGTCCATTTCAGGTGCTAAAAAAAAGAATAAAATATACAGGCCCTTGGTATGAGGCCCTTTTGTTCTGTGTTGTGTGGTCATCATCTATTTCAACATGACATTTCCACTGATTGATTGTATAGTTTACAGAGAGCATGTAAAGTGGCTGTGCATCTTATTGGGATGGGAGATGTCATCTTAATGGATTTCCATTCTGCTAATTGGTTGCGTTTGGCCTTGTTGCTGTGGAGGTTCTCTGATCTCTGCTGAAAAAGGAAAGCAACACAGCAGGCCAGACAATTACTGTGAGTGTGAGGATGTTGGAATAAGGAACTTAGGAAGCCAACCAAAGAAAGATAAAAAATGAAACGGAAAATCATGCTGAAAGAATTTAGCCCAAAGCAAACGTAGATGTACATGTACCTTTAAATGCATACGAAAAAAGATCAAATTACGCATTTATATGCATGGTTCATGATGAAACATGTTCTTGTACATGTACATACATTTACTGTGACATGTATGTACATGTACAATGTGTACGTGTGTATGTCCACATGTATTGCACTATGGGTTTGCAGACTAACACGAGAACGTACATCTCTGAATGCCTCCCCCTTGCCTGCACAGGTACCGTACAATAAGTAAAATATTTCTGGCTTTGTCTTTGTGGTTGATCAATGAGCCAACAAGGCAAGATTTCCAATGGTTCAGAACATGAAATGTTGAAGGCACCATTTGATTTGATTCGGTACCTGCCAAGCTGCGACAATTTTTTTTTTAGATGCAGGGCATGCCATAAATTTGCTTGCCCAAATTGGATCAACATTCGCCCAAGATTTCTCAGAATCCATGATTAGTATGATTATTTAACTTAGGCCTGCTGGATGCACGCAATCTTTAATTAACGTTTTTGCAAAAATGCTACCACGTTCCTGAGGAAACAGAGCACGCTAAAATAAAATGCATCACAACCTGAAAAATACCAGTACATCGTGTGGTGAATTAACAGTAAATGAAAGATATCGTATCAAATTTACAATGAGTCAGTACCGTACACATCTTGTCCCTTTGCCGCTGTTCCATCCTGTACACGTAACCCCTTACAAAACATGGAGACGCTCACCTTTTTCATCAAGTGTATATATGCAACTGACAGAACAGAGGTGATGAACACACTTGGTTCAACAACCAGTGCCCAAGGTGGGAATATTTTTCGTATGTAAGAACTTTCATATAAGCAACTTGGATAAGGAATCCGACGTCGCAGTATTGTAGAGTTTATAATACTTTTATGCACTGTAGGATGGTACATAGATATCATTATAAACTGTTGATTGCTAAATACAGGCGACAAAAATTAGATATATTGCAAACTTTTTTTGACATCCAAATAATGACGATCCCAGGAATGACTGAAATGACATGGCAACCCCATTACCCAATCTATTAAATGCTTAAGCCTAATTCTGATTGGTTTACAAAATTTCTTAAGAATGAAAATAGCCAACAGCATACGTCGTTTCAGACATGCACGTTGGAAACTCTGATCAGCTGAGAGAAAATGGTGTTTGTTTATCTCAACGTCGATGACAGCTGCGTTGGAAATGTTATACACATGCACAGGGAAATGTGGGGTGAAGTTGCCACTTATGACTGAAAAATGACTTGAGTATTTTTGTTATTTTTTATCATGTTGGAATTATAATTGATGTCCATAGTTAAGCTTTAGCGCATAAAGCAATCTGTTTACTAAATGCAGGTAAGACTTTCTGGACTTGTCCGAATGGGTGCAGCTAGTCAGAATTTTAATTGCTCACATAAAAATCTGATTTCCCCAGCTATCAGACAGGCGATTTATCTCAGCATGATACCCACAAAGAAAGGGTACTGATAGCATAAGAATACTTCCACTGTCTTTCAAGTTGATCAAGGAAGTGGAAGGATGATCCAAAAAGACAGCAGCTTCTCAATACTTCAGTGCGAGAACTGACGAGGGCACTGTTTTCTTTGGTTCCTGTCAGCCAAGAGAGGGCTCTCTTTGATGGCATGTGCATGTGTTCCGCATGCACAGTACCTAAGGTTCGGTTAATTTTTGCCAGCTCCACAGCATAATGAGGCGAGTATGCTCACACGTTGCTGTGATACACATGCTTGCCTGGTTGCTACAATTTGTCGGTTCAGTGTGCAATCAGCCGAAGGAGAGCATGTCCTGGATGCTGAATTTGGCCGCATTTCAAAACATGACTTTTCAACTTGTGATTTGAAATCAAGATCCTAGAATTTTGTCTTTCTCGGAATACCGTATACACGTGTACATTCACTGATCTCAAACCTGATAAGGTCAGTTGCACAGCACCCTTCTTTACATTTTAAGAACTTCTGTTACCTCAAATGAACATGATGCACAATTAAAAAATGATGGACTACACCTGAGGATTTTTGACTGCCACAAATTCCAATTTCTTGGAACTGCAGGTGCCTGGTCCCCACCAAGCAACACTGTGCATGTAGAGTGTGTGTCATCATAGAGAGAGGACACAGAATGCAAGGGTACAGAGTCATGAGAACTGAAACAAAATATCCTGATTTTATACATGTAAATACCTCCAAAAAGCACGCTACACAAAAGTTAATGCGCACTGAGGTATTTATTCATTCACTAACCAATAAACATGTAAATGTACAGATCAGTACATGGACTCAGAACATTACGGTAGCTATTGGCTGGATTTTCAGATTTTCAGAAGAAATATTGTACGTCAATGTCATTTGGTAAATTAAGTTTCATGCAGCACACCAAATGCAATGTTGATTTAACAGGGTAAATATTTTCTGTCAACCTAGACATCAGATTATGTACATGTACATGTACATTGTACATGTACATTAGTTTTCAATGTGGGTGACTGCAGTAAAAATAGTCCGAGAGCAGACACATCAAAACATATTTTCTGAATATTAAACCTCCTCATTCATGTGCACTGTACATCTTTTGTCGTTCTTCTGCCACGTTGGCCTTCTAAGAAGTGCGGTTGTCATGCTTTTAGTCAAGTGTTTCCCTTAATACTGGTCTCTGCATTCACAGAAGCCATAGATGCTGCGAGCTCATTTGCCTACAGATGCGTCATCTTATATACATGTATACTACACCCCTGCCAGGCCTTGCATGCTTGGCTAGCATCTGCCCATGTAGAACTTCAACCAGGTACGGGGATGGTGGACACAGAAGAAAAAAAAAGGATGAGATGGGTCAATGTCAGTTTGACTAGGTTGACTGGTTGTTGCTACGCAGCAACGAGGTGTCAGGATGGAACGCGGTCGAGAGAAGATGAGGAGGCAGGGAGGTGTGAACACTGGGAATTCACCGACGATCGTCTCGGCTGTCGCATCTGCTCTTCTGGAAGGACCTTGGAAATTACTTCCAAGGGGTCTTATGTGTATGGGTAACTTGATAATAACAGGGGCCAATTTGGGATAGAAGATTTCAGTGGTTTTTGATGTACATACCCGTATATAAATGTCAACATTATGTACATGTACTGTGCTGTTACTGGACAAATTTAGGAATCATTGTATCAGCTAATCCACAATTCTGAATCTGCTGAAAGTGAAAACATTTAAGGACACATACAGGTAATGGTTTGGCCTTATCGGTTTGGCCTTAAATGAAAACACTCAAGGACACGTACATTTGTACATGTACCGGTACAGGTTATGGTTTGGTCTTATTGTTGGGCATATTCATCTCATGCCTTTAGGTTAGCTTTCACACCTTAAATTACTGTAATTAGAATCCATTTATTTATGCAAATTTTTCCTTGTTTAGTTTCCATTTTTATTTTCACCTCCTAATATTTTTTTATTGAAAATATGTAAATGTATACGGTGCATGATAACTGATCATAGTAATCAAATATTTGGCATGGTATGGTACAAGTTGAAGTACCTACACATGTACATTAACGTAGACAAAAAAATTCTGGGTACCCTCAACTTACAATTTCCTGTAATGCTGACAGGTTTGAACAACCACTAGCCTTGATTCAAGCCCAAACAACCCCCTCCCCCGGTTGTCCAATAAACAGGAACAAATGCTTTAACCATGGGGAAAGATCACAGGCTAGAAAAAGTCTACCTGTACATGCACAGTACATGTAGGTTTGTGTACATGTGGAAGAATCCACATCTACATGTAAATTGACAAAACATGGACATACTGTACATGTACTTTCCTCCAAAACAAATACATACCGGTATGATGTACATGTACATGTGGCTCTTGGTTTAAGCATAAATTCAGAGGATATAAAAATAACCATATTGATATATGTATACATCGGCTTCAACAATTCTCCAAAATTATTGCATTATTAGTGATTAGTACAATTTATCAGTGTAGGTTTTTCAAGACACTGAGAAAAGTGTCCCAAGCACTGAACACATTGGTCATTCCGTGATTTTTTCTCCTTGCCAACGTCACATCTGACATATGATTTCGTAAGCTCAGAACAAGTTATTTAATTTCCAAGAATGATTAGGTAACGCACATTATAGCCTGATGTCAATTTCAATGATATTTCCACGCCAAATTACACCGGGCAGGTGTAACAGGGACACCAAAAATGCCACTTTTAGATCTCAGAACTATAGATTGACCCATGGGGGTGGAAAAAGGTATATCTGATATTTCCACTTCATTTAAATGTTTGTCGGCAAGGAGAACTACATCCCCAACTGCACAAATTTAATACAATTTGTCCCAATGACAGCTGTGTCTACAGGCATTCCTTAAAATTGAAAATTGACAATGCCAAACAAAGACTGCCACCTGTACATGTGACAAAACTGGTACTTGTGCCCTATCTCTTTTCTATTACACCCCTGTCTAAGTTTAGCCATACCACTGACTACCCTGAATCCACCACCTGGATTGGCAGCTACATACATGCAAAGCCCAGACAATATGGCTGTGCGTGAAGACTAATAATCCAATTTTGTTTGAATGCTTTAGACCATCGAGTTCAATTTTGATAGATTCAGGAGCTAATCATTGTCTAGGGAATCAAGTGCAAAGGAGGGCTACATTTTCCCACACACTGCTGCCATATTCTTATTGCTGGGTGGGGGGCTGTCTTTAGAATTCAACATAAAGATTCAGAACTTATGAGGTCAAGTGCATGGTACAATATCCATGGACCTCTCTTTGCCAAATGGAAAGTCTGACCTCAAAGAGAATTTTTCAACAGTTTCAAGACATCAGTCAAGCACAAAAAGGCTATAATTAATACGGTTCAACTGCCCTTCCAAAGCCTGAATCTAGTTCATATGCAATGCCCATGAGTATAAGCACTGTCCACAGGCATTTCAAGCAGTGGGTGGTGTGGCTATGAATACATGCAGAGAGGAAGGATAGAGCCTATGATATCACTTTCATTTATTGGGCATGACCTGTGCCTTGTGTACAACAGTAAACACCAGGTTCACACTGTGTCCAGTTCTGGGCTGTGGACTGAAGGTGCTAAATTACGTCGCTTGATTGTGACAATGTTGCCCATGTGGCTGTATTATTCTTTAATCAACACGAATGATTATAAATGAGTTTTCACAAACTTGAGCTGTTAATGGAAGAAGTTGATGGGCAATATAAAGTGTCTGAACGTGTATCTGTTAGTTGCCCACAGACAGGGTAGCCCATTATCCCTTCAAGAAATATCACTCAAAATTTTAAAAAAGGAAAAAATTAAATGCAAAAAATGCCAACTCTGTCTTACCCAAATCCACTCAAAAACTTTGGACATCAGCACATAACGTACATGTACGGTACAGTATGTGTAGCCTGGTTTACATTAATAAAAATCAGTTTTTCTCGGTCAGAAAAATTACTGTGTAATTTTATTTGTACTTACATGTAGTCCAATATTTGCACATGGTTAGCACACCAACGATAGGGTACTTGGGTATGCTCTTTAACATATCCGTGCATTTGCACCAATGAAGAAATATTTGTACACTGTTCCAAATGACAACAGCTGTGATATCATACCGGAAGTTGTACATACAGTACATGTATGGTAGAAACTGGCTGGTCCTGTAGAAATCTACAGGCCTGACAGACACCTGTCCAAGGCTGTACGGAGAAACTTAAAATGAGGAGCCACTGGCTCCTAAAAAATAAAGTTAGGCGCCAGGTCGATTTTTGTACTTACATGTACTGTACACGCATTTGCAATATACACAAGTTATACATCTATGTACCAGTAAAAAATCTGAAAAAACACACAGAAACTTAATTCTGTCATTTGGATTTTGTACTTGTGGAATAAACTAAAAATTGACAACCAATTACATGAAAAAAAGTTGAAAGAAAAGGCAAGACAAGTTTGTTCTCTTACGTTTGAGCTTTTCATACCTGGAACCGGCCTGGATCAAGGGAAGCTTTGGTTTCAAACTTCAAGTACATTGTACATTTGGGGCTGAAACAAGTTTATTGCCCGGGAATCATGGCATTCACAAAGTGCTAGTGCATTATGAAAATGCAAAATGTCTAAGCTCCCCATACACACTCTATAGAGGGATCCCAATACGACGCTTTTAGCGTCGATCTGCGCACTTCCGCGTTTGAAAACGAGGCTGTATGTGTCAGCTTCAATTCTTAATACGATCAGATGATTGAAAGTAAGGAGTCAAGACACAAAATACATAAAGGTATGTTAAATTCAGACTTTTCAGGCTGAAGATTTTTGTGGAAGAGTCTTTCAGGATGACTCGACACGTAAAAATCCAAAGAAAAATAACGACAATTGACTAACGTCTCTGCGATGGTCGTGTTTCTTGTGCAGTGGGCGTGGTTTAAAATGAAGTAGCGTCACACTTAAGAACCGGATACTCTATGTACTGTGTGGACGCCGCGGGCGCGCGTGACAAAGTTCAACACAGAGAGCCTCGGTTTCGATGCGGATATGCACAGACGGCGCTAATGTGAAATCCCTCTATACAGTGTGTGACAAAAAACCAGTCATCTCGGATACCTACATGTACATGTACATGTAGTACCTATACGTGTGTGTATGTTCCTACAGTGTACACGTACATACTGTTCATAGCTACATGTACATGTATGTTGCAGTTAACATGGGCTCATGCTTTATACATTATGGGCACAAATCATGGTTGCCATTGGCGATAACAATAAAACATTTGGTCGCATATCACTATTTTAAGGCACAAATGCGACTGTTTTGGTCACACCGTACAGCGCTGCACCTGCCTTCATCAAGTCTGTCAATCAACAATTCATTGTACGTGATATGAACAGGTTCATCACAAACACATGCACAGATTTGGAACCAACGCAAGTTAAACAAATGTAATTTTTAAGTAAATGTACATGCACAGGTATACTGGCTACAAGAGCAGTATGCAGGCTCTCTAGATTTTTTGCACTTTCTTGCGTAAAGTGCATACATGTGAAAAAACAAAACCAATGTAAACACAAGTAAAGAGCACATGGTTAACTAGCCAAAAACTTGCCTTCAAATAAAATCATTGAAAATTCAAAAAAAAGGCAGGAATCCCACCCCTTGAGATTCTGTAAATTAACCAAACATCTGTGTGTGGAAATGTTAATTGCCCACTTACATGTATATGGGGTTTATAGTATACCATGTATACAGAGACTATACACACCCCGGCATTCCAACAAAAAAGCCAAAAAAGACAGAAAAGACACCAGCCTTGTAAAAGAAAAAGGTTGAAGTTCACAGGTCTCTTGTGCATGTTTATTTTAACCTGTCTGCTGTAACCTTTCCAGCGCAGAGAGAAATGCAGCCTCCTTCGGGTAACCCTATTACTATTAATGAACATGTCATGACAACTCAAGGACATACGAGTAACAGCCATTCAAGCAAAACTAGTCTACACCCTGAATGCGCATCCAAGTGTAACCCAACGCCTTCTGTTACCAGTTTTTTTTCTTTTCAGTTGGAAGTACATTCACAAGGGAAAAAAGAAATGTTAATCATAGGGAACTGGTAATGATACTGACCGCACTGGTACTTCCAATCAAACAATGACTGCCCTACATGTTAACATGTACATGCACTTACACTGCACAGCTGAAGCATTTGCTGTTATGGCAAAGTATTTTCATGTTCTCCACAAAATCAAAATATTAAATGAAGAAATTCGGTTCTATATTTGTCAGATCGTGCAGAGATTTTTTTCTTTTTCTTTCGGGGGGAGGGAGGCATCAAACTTCATTACTTTTTGACAAAAAAGTGTTTGGAACAGACGTGTATTTAGCCAAAATTACAAACTTGAGACTACATGTATTTGGGGCATTGAAGAAAAGGAAAATTATGGACCAGGTACCTGTAATCTGCCCTAGGTTTGTGTCTCCCAGACTTGGACAACAACAAAGATGCATGTGCAGGCAGTACAGATTTTAACAGGTTAACATTAAAACATCTTGTCCAAGAGTTTGCAAATTGTTGGCTTCTGGGGATCTGAGCAGGATCCTCAGACCTCATGTGCCGTTTGATTCTGTTCGGTAAAGCAGGATTTCTTCAGAAAAGAATTCCGTAAGACATTTAAAGAGGGCTACAATCAATCCTTTGCTAATTTAGTCAATAAAGCACTTGAAAAAGACACAATTATGAATTATGTTATTGTGGAAAAACATCAGAAACTGGAGCTCCCATGGTCAACTGAATAAACCAAAACTACAGTGAAGAGAGAGTTGTCAGAAACAGGAAGGCCTACATCAACAAGCTTCTGTAACGAATGGCATTTCCATTGTCCCAACAAATCGTGAGACGAGGAAGCCTCCGAAAAGGGAGCATTGGATTTCGCAGGGCAGGGCAGAGGTTTCCGGCTCAGATTCCTGCTGTGATGAATTGCTTCTTCACTCCGGGCCCATCTTCCATATTGGGACCGGGGAATCAGGTTGCAATGATACAATTACTCCCCTGAAAGAATGCTCCAGCAGCTGGTTCCCCGCTGAGCAGTTTTTTGTCACCTGTAATCAGTAACTATAGTCAGGTATTGGAAACATCCAGACCCTAAAATTAACTTGACAGACAGGATAACTGTGTCCAGTGAACTGACAGGGGTGACATACACGACGTAGGATAAATCAATTGTGTGGTATCACTATGCCCTGACAGACACATACTGTAACATCATTTATCACAGTTAGAGTGGAAATTAAAATTGATGGTCTTAGATAGTATTTCTGTAGTACTGGTTGGTATCCCTTGAGATACATCAGTGCTTTATTTATATTGCACCAAGTGTACCGCATATTGAATGGACAGAGCTTTGAAAGAAGTTCCTATAAAATATGCCACTATGCTGTTTTGGTTCTCTCAGTACGAAAAAGATACATTTCAGCAAAAAAGGTACATTTACATGCATGGGTAGTTCATGTGTTCAAAGTTACACCTGAAGATAAATTTCTCATCGGGTTTGGAGTTACATGTCTATTCAAGAAGAGACACACCATTTTCCCATAAGAGACATTTCCTCAAAACTTTATTGGAGTACTGAAAAACATTTCCAAGGACACAAGGTCCAGGACAGAGGTCACGACCTCAGTGGCCTTTGTGAAATACAAGTCTGATTTTGATATGCCTATACTGTGACAGCAGAAATCAAATGCAAGTGCAACCCTGCTCGATTAGGCTTTTTTTCCAGACACTGCGAGACAAGCGCATGCATGGTGTCAACGTTTTTTTCTATTCCCCACAGAATTACACTGCAGGCAGGCTTGAGAGGGAGGCTAAGATTGCAAGGTCTACTTCATTATCTTGTAGGTTACACATTGAGCCCAGCGTGTGTGGAGGCCTTGAGCAAAATAGATAACATAAAAACCCAGACTGGCAACTGATATGCTCAGGACCACAAACATGTACATGTATGTATGTGACTCTCTTGTGTTTGCGCCAACCATATCAACAAGGGAAGACTCGATGTAATTGTTGTTGAACAACATCCCAAAAATCCCCAAGATCCACAAGGCTGGTAATCCAGGGAGGCCCATCGTTTCCGGAAATGGATCTCCCACTGAACACATATCATTGTTCATTGACACTTTTCTCAAACCCCTCGTTCCACAGATCCCGTCATATATCCACAACACATCAGACTTCCTCCATGAGCTGGAAAAACATCAAGAATCATAGGGACCTTTGATGTTTCTAAACCATATCAATTCTTTCCACAGGACAGTTAAGTTCACTTCAGAATATGCCCTCCATTAGGCCAACTTTCTCGATGTCAGCATCTGGAAGGAGAACAACCTCGTGACTACTGACCTGTACTCCAAGCCCACAGATACCAATCAGTATCTTCACTCGTCCAGCTGTCACCCTAGACATTGTAAGACTGGTATTGCATACAGCCAAGCATTCAGGTCGAGACACATTTGTTCTAATGATTCAGATTTCTCCCGTCATACACAGGCACTGAAGAGGCATTTGATTGCAAGGGGGCACAGCTATCACCAGGTTCAACGCTCTATCAATAGGGCCTGCTCCGTCCCTAGAAGTCTTGCACTCAAGGAGAAGACCCCATGAAGAAACAATCCCAGGGTTCCCTTGGTTATCACTTTCTATCCTCGTCTTCCTCCCCTCCGCAAAATAATCAACCACAATCATCATATCCTCCACACTTCAGACCGCCTAGCCACTGCCGTCTTAGACACCCCTCTTGTGGCCTACAGGTGTCCCCGCAACCTACAGGACCTTGTCATGTGGGCAGAGGTGCCCCCTTTGGATACCCTTCCCCCCACAAAGCAAGGCATGTTTCAAGTGTGATTCTAACAGATGTGTT
>NW_019091484.1:91797-111127 GCF_001949145.1 Acanthaster planci | reverse complement strand
TTTATCCAGCCTGCAGCTTTCTTGACCTTTCCTTTTGTCCTCTTGCAATCATCCATGCTTGGTTGATTCTCTGTTTGCTAGTTTGTCCTGTCCACTTGTCATTTTGCCTTTGAGAAAGATTCTGCTGGGACTGAAACGTTATGCCCTCCATATTTTGAGATTCATGTTGAACAAATTTTCGTTTTCTCAATGTTGATTTTCTACACATTCAGTACCGAATAAACCCATGAATATATGTGTTGTGTCTGTAAAAATCCTTCACATGGTGAGCTCCATCATTCAGGTGCATATAAACTTCATATCAATATGGTTCCACTCTTTTGTTATATGATTCTACATGTAGGTTGTCTACCATATGAATCTACGTTGTTTATAATTACCAGTATGAATTAAACAGTTTTGAAAACAGGACAGTTTCCAGATCAATTGGAAGTTGATATGCACCAAAATGACAAAGCTCGCCATGTGAAAGGTGTTTGCAGATCACATCAAATATACAGGTTTAATTTTTCCTTAGAGGTTTGTCATGTCGTAACCTTGGGTTTGGCCTTTCACTGACCATTTGCTTAACATAACAGTGAGGGCCCTTTAATTCAAGATGGCAAAGGCAATATGGGCCTCGACAATTTCATATACGTATCTTGACAGTGTTGATCATCTTTCAGCGCTCAATCAATGTGTCCCACACATCTCACTCTCTTGTTTAATGCACATTCACACATATCTAAAGATGACCATCTGGCATTGACACGTATCACTGGTTAGGTATCAGTACATGTAGGGTACACAATACATGTACTTTGTGAGATTTCAATACATAGCCAGCACTGAAATCCACCGACTGGTGGAATACGTCTATATGATCTGAGTAAACAGGGCACACATGGAAACACAAATTTCCATCTGATGAAATTTACCGCACGTGACTCACAGAATCTGCAAAAATGATTTAGACACAAATTACAATTTGAAAGTTCAAAACTTGACCATCCATGTATGTTTTTATGGTGGTCAGCAGTCAAAAGGGGGCTTGCTTTTGCCATCAAAGCGGAAAACACGCTGTACATGAAGTACACAGAAGGAAAAATATGGTACATTTATTTATATGCTTAGAGCACTAGAAACTAGTCATATTAAACCCTTGGTATTTGTGTAGGAACTAATCACCATTCTCCCGATTTCTCAAACTCACTAAACTGCTAGGTCAACCAGTTGATCACAAAAGTCAGGTGCATGGCATGTCATGTAAGTGTGAAAAATCATATTTTTCAACCCAGAGGACTAAAGACTGTTAGGGTAAAATAACCACAATGTGTCACTGTGAGAAACACAAGTCACATCAAAATAGCTTGAGGAAAGACAACTACAGACATCACATGACATCCTGTCCACAAGATTGGTCTGGAAGTGTTTACTAAGCAATATTATCTGATCATACAAGGGTAAGGAGTGAATTCCATATAGACACCTAAACAGCTACGACTTACAAGACTGGTCTGAATAAATGTGTTTTCTAAGTAAATACAGAAACAAAGAAACAATTCAATTTATTAATTTGTAACATGAGAGGGAAAAAGTTCCATATACGGACAACACTAATTTTCCCTTAAAATGTTATAACCACCATCAGAAAGGGATAAGTGATACTTGGCTGAGAAAATTCTGAAACATAAACTTAGAAAACAGGTTTTTCAGACAAGTCTCATTGGTTTGTGCACAGGGGCATCAAGTGTTGTCCGTATTAAACTCTTTCCCATGAGACTTAACCTGCATAAAAATGTTAATATCATACTAAAAGTTCCAGAAAGAAGCTTGGTAAAACGATAAGATTAAGAAGAAAATAAAGAAACAATGCAGATGATTCATTCACAACTCGTAATGAAACATGGCAGAATGGTATGGAATAATTTGATTACAGAGTAACAAGCAGTGGTTATGGTGGTAAAACAGTCGACAGTGGTAAGGACTCAGTACATGTTTCAGGGTAAGTGGCGAAAAAACCCATATGGAGTTTTACTGTCAAACATCCCCGACGCGCAAAAGCAGGTGCAACGACGCCACTCGCAAGGGAAGGGCCTGCTAGTGCTAATGTCACCAACTCACCGGTCAATCATCAGCGATGTATCGCCCATCCACGGGATCAGATGTTCCCCGCGATCGATTGCCAAGGCGCGCTCGTCATCACGGAAGAGCTTACACTGGTAGCCAACCACGCAGATCTCCTCCAGCTCCTCCTCGCGGGACTTCTGGGCCTCCATCTTCTTCGTGTCTACCAGATGGGCCCGCTTGGTCTTCATTTTCTTGCTTATTTGCGCCATTTTTATGGCTCCCTTTTCGACTCGTGTTACGTTAGGTTGTTGTCCATTGCGAACATTTTGCATAATAACGTTGGTGTCATCGCGTGGTGGTCTGATACCCTGCAGACGTGCGTTTGTGCACAAGTAAACGAAATTTCTTGTAAATTACAGACGGGTACCCATTGCGCTGTATTCACAAATGCGTTTCACTGACGTGGATTACGGTTGGATGCCATGTCACAGCGGAATACAATGATACGGAACCCGACTGCACGGAAAAATGCCGCGGTCCTTCTAAACGGCGCCCCCACTGCACACAAAAAAGTTTTCCTTGATCTCGAAAAAAAAATCTTTTGACACAAGCCTAATTGATAGTCATTTTGTTTAATAAATCACAGCATTAACTTGATCCCTAATGACGAATTTCACTACTTTCAGAGGCGACTAGCGGAAAGAAAATAATCATTTAGATTTCCTAATTTTAAATTGCTGTAATCCTCCCCAATAGCGCAGAAGGCACAAATAAGAGGCGGGGCATGGAAAAGGAAGGAGGGGGCAAATATCCTTCTAATGAGGGGCGAGGTTTGAAGGTACACCACACCATTAAGAAATGACATGCAGATGTACATTGGAGCAAATATCAAAGCAATTTATTTTCCAAAGATGACATTTCCACCACTTCTTTAGAAACCCTATTTTCTCATTTTTTTTCACTGCATAAGTGAAAATCACACCCTCTTCCTTCGTTTTGGCTCCTGTGCATATTCATTTCCAAAATAGGTCAATTAGTACAAATAAGTAAAATTCCAGTTCTGTAAAACTAGTGGCCTTCCAATTACATGAACATAAAAGTCCAGTTATGTAAAGTTCACTAAAGCCATGAAATAGACTAAACATGCCAGAATTACATTCAGTTATTTGTACTTGGCTATGCAAGGTTGCTCCAGAAAAATGCAGGCGGGGGGGGTTCTCAAGAAGAGCACTGTAATCTTCAAGGAATTTTCCCTCATTTTAACTGCACATTCCCTTTCTCGTTCACATTTCTCAATTTCCTCCAGTAGAAAAAAAATGATCAAGAACATGTGACATAATCCAAATGTCTTCATTTAAAAACAGTCTGTAGCCATTATTGCTCTTCGCTCAAAAAGTCAAAAGAATAACAGTCTGGTGCCCTCTGCCTCCAGTGGAATATAAGTATCTCTTGCCTTCTGGTAACTATATGAAGATGGTTATAGCTTTAATTTAAGAGCCAGCACATGGCAAAATTATGGCAATTTAATATCCCCCCAATTTATGGGTTAACAATTTGGCTGATGATAATGTCCATTTCAAGCTGCTATTTCTGTTGTTGTGGGATGAGGGTGGAAGAGGTTGAAGGTCAATAGGTCAACAACTGAGAAGGGAGGAGCGGAGAACTGATGGCACTTCTGGCATTGATGATGGACGTTTTATCCCTGCAGGTAACCCCTGGGAGAAAATGACAAAACAAGTTGATTGCAATTCATATCTACATTGCTGTTTGTCTGACAATGTTCTTTATCCGCCCCAAGCTGAAGTGCACCCCCAATCGGCAAAAGAAAGACAGGTGGTTACAAGCAGGTTCTTGCACGCATTCTGCATGTACGCAAAGACCATACATGCCGGAATAAACTAGTTACCCTTACTCAGCACGCTTCATGTCGAACGTGTATATACTTGCGAGTCTCATGGCACGTCTATGCAGTGAGTACCAAAAAATGCCCTCTTTTGTTCCCACTCGGAGCGGATCATCTATTGAACACTTTGTTCTCTGACCTAGGTCTGCCTTTTACTAAATCTGCACCTTAACGTCAACAGCTGCATTGCAAAACAGCACACAGAAAAAGAGTCGAGTGAGGAAACGAAGCATCTGGTGACATTCTTCGCTTTGATCAGTTAAATGATCTATCCTGTCCTGCTTGTCCTGAGTACTCACCTATGTTTTAACCATTGGGGTGTCTTTGGGATACCCTGTTTGCCATTTTGGAACTGATTCTTCTGTTAGGCACTTGCATGTGAATGCGTGACACTTATCCACTTAGGCATCCCAATTTTTCAAGACAAGGCAAATATGGACAGCCAATTTTTAAATGCTACCTAAATCTCTGATAAAGGGACTACCCAGAAACGGTCCATTCCAGCTGAGACCACTGGAAACACTTATTTTTCCAAATTAGAGGCACTCCGAGTTGCAACGGAGCATATAGATAGGAACCAAATGTTCAAACTTTCAAGCTGCTGCAAAAGGATGTTCAAAGAAAATTGCGACAGGAGGGACTGGGAGTGGGTTCCACTTACGGTAGTTTCATCCTCATGAAGACCCGGCACATGAAGAAGGAGACGAGGATGCAGACGAAGCTGACAAAGAGGAGGAGAAACCGGTTGAGCTTGGGCATCATGGGGGTGTTGGACTTGTCCAGGATAACGAAGCCCAGGCCTCCAATGGTGAAGAGGAAGCTGGAGGCCAAACCTTCCATGATGTACTGGCCATTGACTCGGTATGGCATGAACGCCACCTAGGTAATTGGGAAGATATTTAACCAACTTTTGCACACCTGCCAACACTGAAAAGTTGGAGATCGAAACACCCATTATTGGCGCCCATAACAAAGCAAGTGGTTTACACAATCTGTCTACATCGATAGATATGTAATACCTTTGTGTAACAACTGCAATTTTCACATAGCAAACAGTGCCCTCTTGTTTTGCAAACAGCACCTTCTTTACAAATAGCGCCCTCTTTTGCAGGGACTTTTTTATTTCTTAAGTTTTTTCCTTTTGACAGAAATTGGAATGTTTTTAGGACTTTAAAAAGTAAAAAATCGGAACAGTTTCGATGAAATCGGAACAGTTGGAGGGTACGTTCTTGCTACCACTTCTATTCTTCATCCCATACAGAAAAATTTAACAACTGGTTTGGCACCAATTTTGGATGGATACAGGCCTGGGCAGCCTCCCTACTTGCACTTTCATCGGGTTTGATGTCCCAGGTTCACTGAGGGAATGTGGCATTGGTTGATCGCAATATTAGACAGGAAGAGGGAGTTTCAGGGAGTTTCCTGACAAAAGTGCACTGGGATTTGGCTCAAGAGTCCACTCATTGTATTTGAAAAACAGGTAAATTGACCAACTATAGTTGGGCCCGTCCCAACTAGAATGCTACAGTTGGGCCGGCCCAACTACAGCAGAGAGGTCCTGTGTGCACGATGTGCCCAGCATGTGCCAAAGTCATATTGTTTACAAATGTCATGTCACTGGTCATAGGGCTAGATGAACAGATGAAGTGCCACATTTTATATGAATTGTGTCAAGCGTGAGACACATTGACTTGGATAATGTTGAGACATTTTCCACAGACATTGGTCAACAATAGTTGGGCC
This sequence comes from Acanthaster planci, assembly GCF_001949145.1. Next base: position 105,432 of record NW_019091484.1, on the reverse strand, counting down.
AGCCCAACTGCAGAACAACAGTTGGGACTGTCCCAACTATAGTTGGGACTTATGCTATAGTTGGGACGAAACATTTATAAGCTCTTTGGAGAAACACAATCTGTACATTTGCCACTCAGAGAATATGAACGATAACTACAGATATTTAAAAAAAAAAAGAAATACATCTGTAATTCATACAACTTACAGGTCTTTGGTGGCCATTTTCGTCTGTCGTTGAGCCAACACTTGGCGGCTCCACAATGACATCATAAATAAGACCTGTGCAGTTCAGGAAACAAGTATGATTATCAACCTCCACTCTAGTAACGTCCATCAAGTCCACAGGATGTTTCATTTATTTAATATCATTTGTATCCAACATAGTTATTGAAATACATTGAAATTTGTTGTGGTTTTGAGAACGTTAAAAACTTGATAATTAAAATATATAAATACAAAAAATAATATACGACACTACAAAAATTTACACCAAAATTACAGAAAGTGTGGAGCTGCATTAACTTAACTGCAAAACACATCATCCATAGCATGCATGGGCGTATTTAGTAATTTCAACAGAGCATTAATCATGTTGATGGAATTCGGGATACAAGGCACTTGTGAACAACATTTGACATGGATGATGTTTGAGTTGAGCTGCCTCCACCAGGTAAAATTGTGAGGAAAAAAATGTCGACAAAATTTCGCTATGGCAGGAGGACTTTATTTATACCCTGGATGTTAGTCGCAATGCAATGTTGACGACGTCCACTGGGCTAAAGCAAAGTAATGTCATGCAGACCTAGCCTGCCTTCTCGTAATCTTGTGCTTGTCAATGTCATCAATGTCAGGTTGTGAATGCGAGTTGTTTTTAAAACTCTGATATTAAAACTCACCCCCTGTGACAAGAAAATACGAACTAAGGACGACAAAGTAAACAGTCATTGCTGAAGGTGCGTGTAGCCATGTTGGCCACTTCAGTTTCACGTTTGGACACTCCAAAACTGAAAAAGGAATAGCATACAACTGCTCCATCTTCGCACCTCTTCACAGGATACTGTACTTTCCTCGCAGAAGCGCTTTCCAGGGTTTTACTACCTTGTTCCTAGACGCTCGCTCCACATGTATAAGAATACCACATAAATAGCAGGCGCTCCGCACGTATTTCTATCGCAAGCTACTCCTGGGGACGAGGTGAAATTATTATTTTAGTACGGGGACACGTTTCAAATTTATACATTTATTTCTTTCACAATTTTCGTTATTTGTATCTAATATAAAAATTAATAAAAATATTCATTCTATTACAATATTTAAAAATAATGCGATTTTAATTTTTTGTTACAATTGGTCTTATAACGATAACTTGACGACAAATTTAACTTGTGAAGCGATAAATTAAAGAACAATCCTTGGATTAAAAAGATGGCGACGCTCTATGTGTTAACAGGACGGATGTATGATGAAATTGATGGCGTTTTATTACGCGAAGACGTACCAGAAGATTTTAAAAATGAGCTGAGGGGATATGCAAAGCTAAGAAAGAAGGAAAATCCTGAAGAAGAACCGAGTATACCGTTTTCAACGCTTCGAAAACTGCATAGTTATTTAGGAACAGGTTAACGCTAACTTTTTTGCATTACATTAAACTCTTGAGGGCGTCCTAGCAAAACTACGGTCCCCATATTAAACATACAGCTAGAGACATTGGTTTTTATTGTACAGTATATTATGTTCATGAAAACAAAAATAGGTCATATCATTACTTGTAGTCCATACCCAAACCATTAGCTCATACGAATGAGTATAATTTACCCCATTTATCTGCACCCCCTCCATTTTAGGCCATGAGAATCAATAGAAGTTTTAGATTTGCATCCACTGGTCGCCTGCATATCCTGATGCCAATGCCCCCCGAAATCACCATTCACAGAAATTTCATTATTTGTAAGAAAAAAAGACAAAATAACAAAAATCAGGAGTTCCAAATCTTCTAGAAGCTAAATACCATATATATTTGTGCATTTCATTCATTCTTGCAGTTTGAAGTTCCATTTATTGCAGTCATGGCTGGACAAAGGGGCAACTTTTCATTCACTTTGCACAGGGATTTGCATGCTTTCTTTTTTGCTGCAACATGATTAAAATATCTGAAACTTTTTTGGTACAATGTGGGAGATATTCACAGTGCATAGTTTAATCAAAGGCTAAGAGTTTAGTCAATAATTCAGATTTAATAAATATTTCATAGACTGCAAAACTATTTTTATCCCTTTGAGTTTCAAGTGTGAAATATGGAAAAGCCACCAATTGACCAATCAGAGAAAAGAATTAAGATTGTGATGTGATTCCCTCCCTTTTCAGATTTCTTACCTCACTTCTACAACAGTGCGCGTAATCATCGATCATTATAAGCAGAGAGGTGTTCTGGTACTTCCCCTTTGCTTCACGCCCCTTGTAAATAGACTGTTCAGTGTTTGCATCCAAACTTTAAAGGCTTTCTGCAAGTCTTTAAAATGTACAGATGTTTTATTTCATTCTCAGATGGAAAACCAGGGATGTACCTTCACCAACTGATGCAAGGCACTGAAGTGTTTTTTCCTCCATTACCAAAGCTCGAGAGAGTAAGAACATCAATCAACTTTGGAACTTTTTTTCTGCTGCACAGATCAACTCCCTTTTAAAAGATCACTGTTCCTAACAATATTTCATAAACATCTTGTACTAACACCTGCATTTATTTCCATACTGTAATGTTCTGTTATTTTGATGGTTTAGCTACGGTGGTAGATGAACAGAGAAAGCTTGACAACTTTTCAAATGTTATTTGATGTCGAGCCTTGTCCAGGTTTTTCCTCACTGCTGGCATGTTAGACAATATGAAAAACATCTTTGGGACAAGAACTAACTTACTAAACTACATGTACTCAAAACATTCAAGACCTCTGCAAATCTTTTTGTTGAATGCAGCCAGGGGGGAATCCAGGATTTTTCTACGTGTAGTTGACTCAAGGGAGGAGGGAGTTAAGTTGTAACAAGGTTAAGCAGACATCTTTTTGTTCCTTGTCTTTTCGTTTTTCCTCACATTGTTGGGTTTTTTCTGGTTTGCGTCATTTGATGTGACAGAATCCTGAGTTGGTAGCTCGACTGGAAAGATTGAGAGCAGAGCAAGCAAACAGAGAGTACCAAGAGATGACTAAAAATGTCAGCAATAACGTGAGTTGATCTAAAAAGTCCTAATAGTTCCTCCTTTTGTACTATCACTTAAAAGTTTAGGTGATACAAGCTCACTGTCTATGGGCCTGGATAGGGAGATTACTTCCCCTCTGCTTGGAGGTCTGCCTTTGGTAAAGTTTATTTTTGTTTTCTCTTGTTCAGTTTTTGCTTGGGAAGTGTGCCCCTTTCTTGGTGCAGTTGCAACCCACAGAGGGTCCATGCCCATGGAGATGAGTACTAGTGGCATAGCTAGGATTAGAAGGGGGTACCGGCATCTTATGGGGGGAACCAGCTTTCAATGGTGTGCTTTTTGGGGGGGCGAGTTTTTGGTAGCCTTGTTGAATATCCGTTCATCTGTCTTTTTTTTTTCAAGGGGGGGCACCTGGGGGCACCAGGAATTTGTGGGGGGAGGGGTGCCTCCCAGGCCCCCCGTGGCTATGCCACTGATGGGTACCACTGGGAATACTGTCAAGCCCACCCACCACTTTCATAAAGGTTGGCTCCACCCCTGCCAACCCCAGCCCCCAGTTCATAATCCACTAGGACTGGAGCCCAGTACTGCACAGAGACTTGGAATCTTCCTGCACTAAGAGTACAGAGAATACGCATTGGTTAGATTGTAGGATTCACAGATGTTCCTAGCAAGAGTGCACAGGGCACACATTGTTCATTCTTGTTGGCACTATACCCGTTCAGCTCAATTCTCTGGTCTTTTTTTTCTTATTATTCTTTTCACAGATTGCTGGACGTAGTCCATTAGGACAAGTAGGAAAAGAACGTAAGTGTAAATGCTTTCATTTGTCTGGAAATGTTTCTATTCGAAATGCTAAACTTCTCAGGATTTGAAAACCCTGGGTCATAATCAGTATTTTCATTACTGCAACCTGGAAGTCAAAGCCATGGCATATAAAACCCTCGTCAGACCACAGTTAGAACACTGTTCAACCGTCAGGGATCCACATCAGCAAATCTACATCGACACCCTGGAATCTGTCCAAAATGGAGCTGCCAGATTTGTGTAAAGGGATTTCAGTAGAAATAGTAGTGTTTCGTCAGTGGCTAATGATCTTGCATGGAAACAATTGGAGGGAGAAGGCCTAGTGCCCGTCTGATCCTCCCGTATAAAGCACACCATCAACTTGCAACCATTGACGTCAACAAGTTCTACATCAATTCTAGCTAAAGAAGACGCACTGGACGAAACACCTGCCAATCCTTTTCACGCCCCCAAACAAATAAGGCCTGCTACAACTTCTCCTTCCTACCTAGAACCATAGCTCAATGGAACACTCTCCCAGTAGACTTTAGGACCTTGCCAACCTTGAGCGACTTTAAAACTAAAATCAATCATAGCAACCTCATCACACTCTAAAGGAACTCTTAACTAAACTGCTGCATTAATGACGTCTGCGCACTGTGCGGGATATCCTGCAAAGGAGATTGCACAGTATAACAGAGATCCAGAATCAAGTGATTAAAGTCCAAGTACAAGTCTCTAGTCACTTTAAGTCACTCTGCTTGTATTACGGTCACTTGTCTTGCATGTGGAATAAGAGAAAAGACGGTAAAGCAGCATGTCATATTCTAACATTTAGCCACACTGTTCTTCATTCCATAATCCTTTTGTTGTGACCTCAGATCTTTGTCTTCTTTCCATTGGTCTGCTCCTTTTCTCCCTGAAACAATTTTCTTTTTTCAGTTTGTTGTGTTGGAAGCCTGTTCAAAACCTGCGCACTTATTGCTTGTAATTTATCTTCTCCAGTGAAGAGTGTCCAGACGCAGCTGATGGGCGTCTTCAACGTTTTCCTGACCATTGCTGGAGCATTTGTGTTTGGTTTCATGGCTATGTACTATGCAGGCCAATCAGTCACAGCGGTAAGCCTAAACTGGAAATTTATTTCTTGTCAAGTTTTAATTTGATTTCTTTGGAATTTCAGGCTGCTTTGTTCTCAGAGGTTTGCTTTAGAATCAGTAGCAAATAAGATTTTGTTGTTGTTGTTGGTTGTTTTGTTTGTTGTTGTTGTTGTTTGTTGTTTTGTTTGTTGTTGCTGTTGTTTGTTGTTAGGGTCTTGAGCTTAGTGAATTTAATGTACTGTAATATGACATCAACAAGGACCAATATTACAGTTAAATGAAGTGAAGACCCCCCCCCCCGGTGGATTTTATTTCTTGCGTTCAAATTCTGCTCCTAATACTGAATATTAATGAAAAGACAGTTTCAGGAAAATGATGGACTTCATTTCAGTCCCAGTTGAACAATTTTGGTTTTCTTCTCCAGCGTGTTTTGTGCGGGCTGGCGTTCGCACTGATTGTAGCAGCAGCCGACCTGTATTTCCTCATCAAGAACGATCTATGACCAGGGCCATGTCAGAGGGCACCACTGTCTCCTGCCAACTGTACCTTCCATTGGCTCCGCACCTGAAGTGATTTCCCTAGCCTTACGTAGATCTACAAAATTTACTTCACTGTGCTTCAGTACGGTGGCTCGTGTTCTGTCGTACATGATGCTTGAAGTTTTCCACTCTATTGTTTACCTCTGGAACTGTTGTTGGTACCATTGCAGTGCCCTCATACAACTTCCTTGATCATTGTTGATGGGTGTCAACACCCTCCTGGTCATATGCATGCACCCACTGAATCAGCTCGAGTGCCCTCAAGATTAAGCAGCCAAGTTGGAAGTGAAACGTCCCTGTTCTATTCTTTTTATATTCTTGAAGAGTATTTATAGGTCGGAGTTGAAATCTTTGTTGTTAAATCTAAAATGGTTACTAGTGGAAATTTGCAGTTGACAATGACATATTTATAGGACTAGATTGGTTAAATGTCAATGTCGACGCAGAACTGTGGGAATGGAGCAGAATTCTTGCCACAAATGCAGTTTTGGAATATTTAATCCTATTAAAGTACTGCGATTCTTTTTATTGGCTATCCTTCGTGCAGTCATTATTTCCAGTTTAAATGCAGGGATCCGTTTCAGAAGTGCATCAAACTGTGCTCCTCCAAATGTAAACGTTATCCCGAACATTTCCTGGTGGTTTCTAAATTTTACCCCCCAAAAATTTACAGTTCATCTAATTGCATATTTTTGGCATAAGATCATGAATCAAATGGATTGTATGTTGAGAAGTAGTGCAGGGGCCAGTTTCCATTGCTGTGTTACGAAAGGGAGTTATTTTTGTCTGACATAGAAGTCTGCATTTGAACGTGGGTCAAAAATAGTTGTAACTTTGGAAGAGCAAATTTGCACAGAGATGACAAAATAAAGATGGAAATATTTTTGATAGTGTATTTGCATTTGTTTTATTGGTTTCTTTTGTAAGACCCTCACATCACTCATATTATCTCAATTCTTGCATACATTAGGAAAGTGTGAATTTTTAAGTTATATTGGATATCAGTGACTTTGGGCTCACCGTTCTCCTCATATACATGCCCTCTTTGTTAGAAAATATACTACACTGCAGTGCAGCAGTCAAGTCCTTTCACGGGGTTCCAAAGTAGTTTGAAATATAAGATGAAATGGCAGGAATCAGGCTGACGTACCAAGGCAGCGTTGGCTGAGTTGCTTAAATGAGAGGGGAATACAGGTGTTTTGGCACTAACATGACATGGGTAAGCAGGAAATAAACAGATACAGCCGAACACAGATAAGACTGGTACTCTTGATACAACACCATGTTTATAACAAGGACAATTTTAAGTCCCAAGTCTCTGTTTTTCCATTAATGATAAAACAAGGTAAGTCTTATTGCAAAGCACTATTTGTAAAGGACCTTAATTCCTTGTTATAACAGAGTTCCGCTGCACGTGCAGAAAGACGTGTCACTGATATCAGAGTCTTTGAACACCTCTGGCACACCCTTTATACAAACACTCCTATTCAATCTCATGATACAAAGTACCAGAAAACACAGTTGGTTTTTACCAGCCGGATTCCTGCCGTACCACCACATTATTTTGATATTTTTTTGGACTCGAGGGGGGGGGAAGACTTGACTACTACACTGCTTCAGAGAGTTCAAGCCCCCCACCAAGATTCCTAGAAACCATTGGGTCTAATCAAACAGCACCAATGAATAACATCTCGTTTCTCATGCATCATCCTACGAAAGAGGCCGAACACTGCACGGTGTCTTCACAGTTAATTTACCATTTGCATTTGAAATCATATTTACGGAGTAATCAATATTACCCGGAGTAATCAATATTACCCGGAGTAATCAATATTACCCGGAGTAATCAATATTACCCGGAGTAATCAATATTACCCGGAGTAATCAATATCGCCCGGATCCTCAGCCCGCTTTTCAGCTATTATTCTCGGCCCACGCTCAAGCGAACACGGTGAAAGAAGGCAGACCCTGGCTCTTGTATATATGGTAATTGGTCTTCATGCGTAGCCCAGAAATGAAAAGACGGATTTTGCATCATAATCACCAGCTTCACAATAGTCCCCATTTTGAAAAGAGGCAACGGGAATGTGGAAGGGTGAGTTGAGCCTCATGCCACCAAACAATCAGCCTTTTCACCGTGTAATTCAAAGAGGGCAGGGCCACAAACCGAGAATTTGCGGTTTGGCAGGTGGCCTTCGTGGCCAAGCCAGGCTGGAATTCTTGGAATCGGCTTTCGGGAAGAAATTCCCGTCATCAAGGGGTTAACAGAAAAAAATGTAGTTCCTGTATGCATGTAAGCTATGCACATTTTCATCAGTGTTTACAAGTTCTTATGATTAGTGAAGCTTTTGGAAACAAAAATAACTTTCTTGTTAACTACTTCTATGTTTCTTTAAGCTGTGTTGATTTCAAACAGAAAGGAAAAAGAAGAGCGTGTATAATGTCATTGAGTAAAACAGTCATATAAGGATTGTTATTTTGAGATACATCTCAGAAATTAAAATATCCCCAACAACACATCTTGTGATGCTGTGGCTTTATAACCAAAGGTTGTATCAATGCAGGGTTTTCACAGCAAGGAAGTGAAAGACTTCATTTTGCTGTCAATTAATAATCCTAACTACCCCAAACCTGCCATACTCCAACAGTAGGTTTTGTGAGGTTTTGGCAGGTTTGGTACCGTACCTGATGAACTTGTTGAATTTTGTTAGACTCAAGATGAAAGGTTGTAAGAATTGTTCACCATGTGGAGAATTGTCAACATTTAAGGGCCAACAAAATCTGGTTGGGACAATCCTCTTGTGCAATATGAGAATGATTCTCAGCCGAAGTAGAAAATGAAATGTTAAATTCGGTCAATTTAAGTTTTTCCTGTAAGCAAAACTTGTTATCCACCACAATCTGCTTGCGAGAACCCAATTAATGTTCTGCAACTAAAGTTACGTCCAATAAAATGGTTTGAATCAGCTTGAATTCAATTAAGTGCTTTGAACCATGTAAGCGAAACCTTTCAGAAAGGTTTGGGAACACAAAGCAAAGAATTTATTACATTTTCAGAGAGGATGCAGCTTGAATTGCGGTTATGATCCAAAATATAGGAGGAACTGAAAAGACCTTACAAATTGGGAATATCAGCAAAAAATTCAGTTCAGTTCAGAGCAGAACTAACACCAAAAAAGGCAACTTTTTACAAGCTTCAACATCTCTTGAAAACAACTACTGATGGGCAACAGATACTGAACTTTGAAAAGCAACAGTCGCTGTTCAAAAAAAAATAAAAAATTTTACATGATGGTATTTGGTCGTGAAGAGACATTCGTGAAAACCAAGAAAGCAGACAAAAGTTCCTGTCAATACACCCCAATGCCTACTCCCAAAATAGTTTAACTCAAACATAGTCTTGAGTACCTATACATGTGGTTGTCATGGAAATGTTCTTGGAATCTTGAAGAAAAATATTGCATATACATGTGTATGTACACTTTTTCAAAATTTTTCCACATACTTTGTTCATTTTGAAAAATTCTTATTCAAGTACTTGCCTTCACAGAAATGGCTCTACACAGCAAGTTCTTGATTGCTGTGTCACTTCCTTCTGATTTCATCCTCAAGGCCTAGTTTGGCCTCGCAATCTACTGTCTGCATTCCTGACTCACTGAGGACGCCTTCCATGAAATTTTAAGGTGCATACACACACACAGAGGTGAACTGTGCTTCACTGGGTTATCGTTACGATATCGTGTTACATCTTCAAATGATCGGGAACTGATGAAATTGGAGAGTACTGAAGATGTAAATTTACGTCGACAGAAGTGCATTAGCTTCTGCCTGTGCCCTCGGACTGCGACTCGACAGCGCCCCAGAGTGGTTTAAAAGTATGACTGCCCGTTATAAGCTGTAGAGTTGGCAGATTTTCAAAATGACTGTTAAAAAAAAAGGTTTGCAGGAGTTTATCCAAAAAATCCATGGGGGCTGGAGTGGTCCTCTTGCTTGCTCTCCAGGGTAAAGGGAGGAATCCGACAGTCAAATGTTTGGCCGTTACTCTTCTCTATTCTGAAAGTTCCCCTACAGATGAAGAAGTTCAAACCAAACAGTTTGTCAAGGTGACATCTCAGAGCGCTGGCCAGAATCAACTCACACAGTCACAAAAAAGTACAAAAACTGATCTACAGCAATTCACTGAAAAAGAGGTTTTTGTCTAACTTGTTTTCCTCTGTTAAAGTCAAATTTATTTCCATGCTATCTCTGTGAAGTGTGTGAATTTGTTTCTACATTTGGCTGTTTCAACAAAGCAGCCTGAAAATAATCTGGTATTATGTCTCATCAAATCATTTAATTGAACTGTTTTATTTTGTCTTTTTCGTTTCTATAAAAATACTTTTGGTCCCCTCCTTGCATCTCTTAATCGGGTAAAATCAACTGGAAAGACCAATCTGACGAGCCACTCCTGATCAAATGTTTCTATGCAACCTTATCAGCATGCAAGCACTGTCCAGAAAAAGAAAGAAAGAAAAAAACATTTTTTAGAAAAAAAAACAGAAAAATTTAGGGGGGGAAAAATGATGGCTTCGTTCATGGCCTTTACTTACCACATGTGACCACTAGGCGCTTGGAGGGATACATGACTGCTGTATTGGAAGGCTGGCTGCTCCTTGGACAAAATAGGCTCCTGAAATGTACCCAAAAAAAACAAACAAGGAATCTAACTTTAAATGCGCAAGCTGTTCGATAGAAAAACAGTTTAAGAGACCAACAGTGGGAAGAATTGATAGCCTAGCAGAGTGCTGGAGGAGGACAGATATCACTACTTTTGGTCATTTTGCAGCCAGATATATAAAGCCTGGTTCGTACTTCATGTGAAAGCAAAGCAAACTTGACATCGCAAAACATTTGCGGTGAGATTTGCTGGAGTTCAAATGTGTCTGACTTTTGCAAATTCACAGCATGAATATTGGACCCGCTGTAATAATTTCACGGTCCTGTTTGCTTTCCAACCGAGTAGGAACTGGCCTTAAGAGGTTTGAGACAAACAATTCTGTGGGTTAGGCCTGCATGTAAACTAGAGGGGCAACACTTTGTCTTACATCTCACTGGTTCCCACCTGCTCGTCATTCATTTCCAACTCCAAATTGGCATGTACCAATGAAAAATCCTGCTGTTAACAGCACTTCACTAATGATGGGAACACTTGCACCATTTGCCAAACCTCAGCCTCATGACTTTGTCTCCAGCCAGACCAGACCAAACACTTCAATGGCTGCACAGATAATCACTGATCAGCGGAGATACTCTCAACTTAAGCCACAAATTTAAGGACTGGATGTCCCTGAAGTAGTCCCCGAGCCTATGAGTCAGGAAGCCAATGCTAGTGACAAAATCAAAGTACAGTGCACTGTGTCCCACGTACATGCCCCGATACAGGGCTTCTGATAGATGCCGCAGTGCCCACTGACCTGTCCCACTACTCCTCTCCCCCGCACGGTCTCCAGCGTGCCTGACAGGCTGAAGATTCTCCAGTGGCGTTCCCTCAGCTGGACCGTCTCCTCTCCGAGGTTCTCAAGACGTATGCAGTACCTCCACTGAAAATGCCACCAGAAAAAAAACCAAAAAAAATCAACAACTGAAGCTTTTGTGATACGAGGATCATATATGACTGGATTCCACAAGATGAGCTCTAAATATGATTGATTTATCATCATATGCAACAGAAAGACCCTTTTAAGTTCCTCATTTTGATATACCAATCGGTGTGGTGCACAAGTGAATACAGACACGGGTGGGAATGTGGTCCATTCCTGAATTTCCCTAGCACAAGACTTTCGTTTTGAGACCTGCAACTCACAAGCCAAACAACTTTTAACACCCATTGTGTTATGTTGGGTAAAACAGTATACAGTTGTCTCTCATTATAACAAACTTGCAGGGGCCAGATAAATCACTTTGTTATAACCAGGACTTAGTTATAAGAGGATTGGAAAAAGAAAGAAAAACATAAGAATTCAAGAAAGGATTCCCAGAATTTATTCTTTACAACAGTATTTTGTAATAACAGTGTTCTTTGTAACGAGAATCGACTGTAAATCTTGCAGCTGGCTGCAGTCGTCAAGATGGCTGATCCACAAGGTTTTCGATTTTTCTCTCGGGAGGGCTTCTTGGATTTTTTGGGGGGGGGATTCTTTGGCATGGGGGAATGGGACTGAATTTCATTCAGCAACATGGGTGTTGGGGCAAATCCAGTAAGTGAAAAAAATGAAGAAAAACTAAATAAAGTTGGAGACTTCCTGCTTTAAAAACAAGATTAAGACACCCAGAGGAACTTACCCAATACACGCTGGAGTCCTGTGAGACCTGCAAAAGTCAAATAATGTTCAAGAATAAAAAATAAATGTACATGAACATAACGAAAAACTAAAATAAGTAAATAATTTTACAAATAGATGCTGGTGTGAAACATGATTTCCACAATATCTGGTGTAGTGCCTTAAATTTGTAAAGACACGTACAGCACGTCTAAGCAAAAAACTGCACGTCTACACAAATCTACCAATTCCAGGAAAGAAAACCTAAAAAAAAAAATTTGCAGAAACTTTGGATGTGCGACACAAAAGAGAGTGTAGTCGGACCCACCCTTGCGCCCATGTAGAACGGGATGACAGTGACTCGGACGTTTTCTGTGGTCTCCCTATGTACGTCGGAGAGCTCCAGCCAGGGATGGTTCTTCTCCTGCCAGGCCTTTAGTGTGTCCTTGGGCACAAAGGTGTCTGCTCGGGGGGGATGTGCAGAGGAAGGACGGGGGACAGGTAAAAAAACAAAAACAACTGTTTGCACATTGACTGCTCTAGCAGCAAAGGCGCTGCGCTTGAATGTATCTGCGTTGCGGGAATGCTTCTGGAGAAATCATTGCAAGAAGTCACAACTGTTGTGATGTACCTCTTCCACAGTTGCGGATGAAGTTGAGAAATTAATACAGTAGTGGGTAAACATCGCACATCTTGGTTGAAGAGGTTCTGCATGGCAACCATCTTTCCGGTAACTACTTTTGTCGCGGAGGGATAGTACAAAAGGTCTACTCATGTGTACCCCTGTGGAACAAAAGCTCATACCGGAAAAATGGCTGCCATGCAGAACCACTAAACCCAAAATAAAGACTCTGCAGTAATAACGCACCACGCATCTGCAATCTGAAGTGTTTGGGCTGGGGGGTGGGATATTTCAATTTACTAGGGATTTTCACCATGATGGCTTAACTAAACCAGGCAGACTAAAAACTGCAAATGCCAAACCCAAACCGACCCAACTGAACTGAATGGAAAAACTGACAAAAACTCAGTCTGTTTTGGGTCGCAATACTCTTTGAGGTCAGGTTTTGCACAACACTAGTATATACTTGTAGCTTCCCAGCACAAAGGTCCAAGGAGCTGCTGTGGGCTCACCTTGTCCTGGGCTACGCTCAAGGAACTTATCAAACAGCTCGTGCTGGATGGGGTTTTTCTCTGTCGTTGAATAAGGCAGGATATCCTCATGAGCGACATAGTCAAGACCTGAGGGAGACAAGATGCGGGGTTACAAATGGCAAAGAAGTATTTCACAATCATGACCAGGACAGAAATAAATCACATCTTAAGGAGAGGCGTGATTATCAATTCGGGTTTTGAGCAAAGTGGAACTTGCATTCCAGGCGTTCATTCTGTTTGATTGGAAAGTACATAAAGTCAAGTGTATTCAATTTTTAAAACTTATTTTAATTATGGGTTAGTTGTCTTTTCCTTCCTCCATGGTTGTGTCAACTTTGATGCCAAAACAAAAAACAATTAAGGTCTGGTTACCATAAACACACAATTACATTTGTTATAAGCAGTTTAATGGTGGGAGTGCACCAATCTGTCTCATCTAAAACCTACAGGTAAATAACGCAGACCTTTAACCCTAACCTTCCTAACCTCACAGAATTAAACAGTAGTAAAGTGTTTCATTCTGTGGGGATAGGTCTGGTAGGCCCAAGACAGCTGGCTTTTGCATTGGGTTTGGCATACCTCAGAAAAAC